>REGL01000365.1:119514-153640 GCA_004194395.1 Aurelia aurita complex sp. Pacific | reverse complement strand
GTGAAGTGCCCCCCCCCCCGGGGTAAAAAGATGGGTGTAAAATTGTATGACCTATTTCTTCTAGTTGAATGGCTTATGAAGGATCATAAGCTACCTGTCTATAATTCTACCGTTGGATTTTTCCAGAAATCTTGAATATGTTTCAATTTAACGACGTATTCCATATTTAAACTCATTTGAAAAATTGACGGCAATAAACTTCTAAATTGTAAGCCAGAAGAGTGAAAGTTTTCCTCAAAGTTTTTCTTGACATCTTTTAAAGAACAAAAACACTCTAATTCTGTAAGTATTGAAGATTTCTGGAAAGTCCAACGGTAGAATTATAGCCAAATAGCTAAAGTTTCTTTAAAGTCAAGCCAATCAATTCAAAGAATTGGGTCATAGAATTTTATACCAAATTTTGTAAGTAAAGATTTTGAGCCTATGCTGCCCGGGGGAGGGTATCTTAGTACGTTGGTGGAACGGGATGTGCCATTTTAGTGGTACCTTTTTAAATGAACTGCAGAACAATGGGGAACTATCCAGAAATTTTCCTAGGCACTTTTGTAGAATAGCTGAACGGTCTACCGGGTGACCCAGAAAAAAGTGACCCAACGCAATCTGTTACAGAAAATTAAATAAGTGGCCGATTGAATTGCTTCAAGCGTTGTTCTGTCGCTAAAAGACTAGCCTACGTTATGAATATTTTTCGCAATTTTTCTCGGCACGGTAAATTTCCAAAATTAAAGATTTCGAGGAAAAGGACATGCCTGAAATCCTCAAAAAGTCGTCCAAAACAGGGGATCGATTTACAGCCATTTCAAATCTTCAAAACAACCAGGAGCGTGTTTCATATTCTCAGGCAAAATGAAACACGCTCCTCGTCGTTTTGAAGATCTGCCATGGCTTTAAATCGATCCCCTGTTGTTGAGGACTTTCTGAGGATTTCAAGCCTGCCCTTGTCCTCGAAATCCTTAACTTGGGAACTTTACCGTGCCCAAAAAATTACGAAAAATACTCATAACGCAGGCTAGTCTTTTAGCGACAGAACAACGTTTGAAATATTTCAATCGGCCACTTACTTTCTTTTCTATAACAGATTGCGTTGGGTCACTTTTTTCTGGGTCACCCGGTATTGAATGCAGCAAAAGATTGCATGGGAAATGTTTGTAGACAGAGCTTTAATGTACTGGCAGAAATGGTGTTGTGTTAAGCCTTCTACTGAAAGTTTTCATGTTCTGCAGAGAATGTTCTTTTTCACAAGATTGTAATTTACAGCATCTTTTAGCAAACTAAGCTTGAAGTGATAGCGTTCTTCAATTCAATGGAAGTCTTCCAAATTACATTTTTTTAAATATTAGTATATTAATTATATTACATTGGTGAAACTCTAAGTGTCCTCTAGACACACTATATGGCCCCAGTTATCGCAGGAACGAGAACAACAACGACAACTTTTACACTTTCTAATTGAATTGAATTGTATGCTCACACTGAAGCTTGATCGTCCATGAGCCTATAAACTGCGATAACTACGACTATGTAATTGATGTAAGAGGACCCATCGGGGCCCCTACAGCTCGGGGGTCTTCAGTTGTTGCTCTAACCCGACAGGCCCAAAACCTGTTTGTTCTGCCATTATTTTGAAGCCGAAATGCCTGTTAAAGCTCATTTTCATTAAATGTTCTTGTTTATTTTAGCATGGAATGTTTGGGTAAACCAAAACTGCAAGTCAATGTGCTGTGGAGGATTAGCTTCACCAAAAAAATATCAAGAAAACCGTACTTGCAATCACGCTAACGTCATGTATTGCCCATCTGATGCTTATGCTAGAAATATAACACGAGATAAAGATTGTCCTACTTGTGTCAATGGAGACTGTAATTTGAGTAAGTTTAGTTTCGTTGCTTTTGTGCAATTGATGTGATAGACTACGGAATGTCCCAAAAACATGGGCGTTGGAGATGCCCAACGAGGATTCACTATGAATCTTGCCCGAGTACTATGGCTTCATCGAGATAAACTGTCCGATGGGAGTATGAAATGCAATAAACCGATTAAGGAGCTGCAGCCCTACCAGCCCCTATGTCTCCTACGCCTCCTACTCATATGCCAAGAATATCGTGNAAGGTGTCCGAAAGCCCATCGTTATCACACTACAGAATACTCATTATTGTTAATTTTCTTCTACAGCCTCCGCAGCAGTAGCAAATACCGTGAGCGCAGCTGGTGAGTTAACTTTAAGTTCAGATGAATTGAATTGAATTGGATTGTGTATGATAATTGCCGTAAAGCTCTAATTAGCCCCTCTCTGTATCAAACCCTCATTCCTAATAAGCCCCTCCCTTCTAAGCCAAAATTTCAATTCAGCCCCCCTCTTTATTAACCCCTCCCCACTTATATCAAATGCCACCGGTTACCAAAGGTTTTCCATTTAATTAGATAAACAAGTTTGCATATTAATTTGATTTGGTTTTGGAAAAGAACTTTGTCGAACTTGTGTATTTGACTCATACAAGTGAATCCACAAAATTTATTTATCATGGCTCAAGGTCTGGCTATCATGACTCATTACCGTTAATTAAGCAAAGTACCTGAGCAAAGTAATAATCTTCAATGAAATTAACTTTTACAATTCTCCTTGTAGCAATTTCCCCAACTTCAAGTGCTGGATCTGGTACACCTGCCTCATCAGTAATAGTCGCAGGTTTGTCTCTTTGCGTTATGTTTCATGTTTGAAAGCGTTGGGGAGTATAGATTCCAAACCTTTGAATCCGCGTAAAAAGGTGGGTGTAAAATTCTATGATCTATTTCTCCTAGTTGAATTGGTTGAAAGGATAATTAGCTACCTGTCTATAATCCTACCGTTGGATTTTTCCAGAAATCTTGAATATGTTTCAGTTTAACAGCGTATTCCATATTTAAACTCATTTGAAAAATTGACGGCAATAAACTTCTAAATTGTAAGCCAGAAGAGTGAAAGTTTTCCTCAAAGTTTTTCTTGACATCTTTTAAAGAAAGAAAAACGCTCTAATTCTGTAAGTATTGAAGATTTCAGGAAAGTCCAACGGTAGAATTATAGCCAAATAGCTAAAGTTTCTTTAAAGCCAAGCCAATCAATTCAAAGAATTGGGTCATAGAATTTTATACCAACGTTTGTATAAGTAAAGATTTTGAGCCTATGCTGCCCAGAGGAGGGTATCTTAGTGCGTTGGTGGAACGGAATGTGCCATTTTAGTGGTACCTTTTTAAATGAACTGCAGAACAATAGGGAACTATCCAGAAATTTTTCAAGGCACTTTTGTAGAATAGCTAAACGGTCTATTGAATGCAGCAAAAGATTGCATGGGAAATGTTTGTAGACAGAGCTTTAATGTACTGGCAGAAATGGTGTTGTGTTAAGTCATCTACTGAAAGTTTCATGTTCTGCAGAGAATGTTCTTTTTCACAAGATTGTAATTTACAGCATCTTTTAGCAAACTAAGCTTGAAGTGATAGCGTTCTTCAAGTCACTGGAAGTCTTCCAAATTACATTTATTTAAACATTAGTATATTAATTATATTACATTGGTGAAACTCTAAGTGTCCTCTAGACACACTACATGGCCCCAGTTATCGCAGGAACGAGAACAACAACGACAACGTTTACACTTTCTAATTGAATTGAATTGTATGCTCACACTGTAGCTTGATCGTTCATGAGCCTATAAACTGCATTAACTACGAATACGTAATTGGTGTAAGAGGACCCAACGGGGCCCCTACAGCTCGGGGGTCTTCAGTTGTTGCTCTAACCCGACAGGCCCAAAACCTGTTTTTTCTGCCATTATTTTGAAGCCGAAATGCCTGTTAAAGCTCATAGCCTAAAACCCGTTTGTTATGGCATTATTTTGAAGCCGAAATGCCTGTTAAAGCTCATTTTCATTAAATTTTCTTGTTTATTTTAGCATGGAATGCTTGGGTAAACCAAAACTGCAAGGCAATGTGCTGTGGTGGATTAGCTTCACCAACAAAATATCAAGAAAACCGTACTTGCAATCACGTCAACACTATGTATTGCCCATCTGATGCTTATGCTAGAAATTTAACACGAGATAAAGATTGTCCTACTTGTGTCAATGGAGACTGTAATTTGAGTAAGTTTAGTTTCGTTGCTTTTGTGCAATTGATGTGATAGACTACGGAATGTCCCAAAAACATGGGCGTTGGGGATGCCCAACGAGGATTCACTATGAATCTTGCCCGAGTACTATGGCTTCATCGAGATAAACTGTCCGATGGNGTTGCTTTTGTGCAATTGATGTGATAGACTACGGAATGTCCCAAAAACATGGGCGTTGGGGATGCCCAACGAGGATTCACTATGAATCTTGCCCGAGTACTATGGCTTCATCGAGATAAACTGTCCGATGGGAGTATGAAATGCAATAAACCGATTAAGGAGCTGCAGCCCTACCAGCCCCTATGTCTCCTACGCCTCCTACTCATATGCCAAGAATATCGTGCCCGCTCGTGTGACTGCTGTGGAGGACCTGTAATTTTAATTAACTCACTTTTTACAAATTTGCATAGGTCAGGCTTCAACTTTGAGTATGAGACCTTGTTTGAGTCAATCTGACAAGTGGTTACTGATCAGTGGCAGAGGAAAGGCAAAATGTGTGGTTGCTTCAAAAACAGCACTTCTATTTGCCCCAGCAATTTCAAAATCAACTAATGTCTGAAAGAAAGGGTTCTAATGCCACATTAAAATGTTCTCTACATTTTAAAAGGTAGACAGTGTTGTCTGATAGATAAACGAGAAAGTTAGCACTTTTAAAGAGGCAAAACAAATCTAGATAAAACGTCAAAACCCTTTTTTGAAATTTACTAGAACGGTCTTATGTCTTACACTACTCTTCTGAGCTGTACTCGCGTAATTTCGTTAACAGCTAGTTAAAGGGTAGACAGTGTTGTCTTATAGATACACATGAAGCATGAAAGTTAACCCTTTTAAAGAGGCAGAAGAATAGATTCAACGCTAGAAGCCTTTCTTTGAAATTTACTTTATAAAATACAGTGTGTTATTTTGAAATTAGCCAATAAGAGAGCCCATAGAAAGTGTTCACCGTGCCGTGCAGCTGCAGCGCCACTGGTGTAGCATTATAGTGATTTATGCTTTGTGCCACTGCCTCGCTAAAACAGAAAATTTTGTTTGCTCAAGATTTTAAATCTTAAGGGAGGGGGATTTATTCCGAATGGAATATGCTTAGCTTTTGCATATGTACTTGTCTCAAGAAGATTATGCTCCATTTGTGTGGCTGATGCTAAGGAACTGTACGCTTTATTGTCTTTGATGTTTGATATTGTTGTATCAGGTCACGGGCGACATGACATGAAGCTGGCCTTCCTCAATGTTTGTCCGTTATGGCCTAATGTACAATAATCAGCAACCTTCGCAACATACCTCCAGTCCTTTGTTGACTAAAGCATGCTTTGCATCAATCAAATGTTGAAAGCTTCATATTTGTTCTTCTCCTGTTTTCATCTGCTCTCGCATTATCGAAGCTGTCAATGCACACTGCAAGCGAAGCAGCTACCCGCCATCACTCCTTGGGCCTAATTTTTAAATGCTCGTCCAGAAGTTTAACATTTGTTTGATGCTAAGCTCTGGTATCAGGCTAATGCTAAGCATGCTTTAGTCAACAAAAGACTGGAGGTATATTGCGAAGGTTGTTGATTATTGGGCATTAGGCCAACATTTGATCTTCAAATGTGATCAGAAAGCGTCAACTTAAAAGGGCCTGGTCAACGGTGATGCATTGCGCTCTTTTTTTAGCCTGGTTACTTAAGAAGAGACAGCGGTCTTTGTTGATTTGTTTGACCATGAAAATGTTTCCTGCTCATTGGCTGGTAGTTATCATGTTTAAAATTTGAAAATGTAAACGATTATTTTTCCTTCTTGTTTCAGCTCCACCAGGAAATGATGCTCCAAATGAGAAGCCATGGACTGTCTTATTGATGTCTGTTTTCATGGTAGCCTTGGGGTTTGTCTTTGCTAATTAATTTTGAGCTATGTCTTAGGAGACTCCCTATTTTAACTGACCATGCTTCCTCGCATCATGGGTTGTTACCACTCAATGCACACGTACATCCATCCCAATCAGAGCCATTGGGTAGCAATAGGGGTTGCCCTTAAAACTCTTTAAAAAAATAGAACTTTGAAAATTACGATAATCTTGATTTTCTTTCTTTGTCCCACTCTTCTCTTAAACTTGACATTTTCAAGTTTAGTTTGAATTTCGAAATCTTATCTCTCGTTGTGCCATGTTTTTCGGCAAAATCTTTAAATTCTCATTTGTCTTGGAGCATTTTCTTACTTAACTACGACATTTTAATTGAAACAAAAATTGATTTTAGCGAAAAATTAAGCTTGAAATGATCACACTTTGATCAGTTTGAATTTTAAATAGGAACATGATTTTTGCAAGCGCATGGTCATTTAAATTTGGAGTCTGTTAGGACAAAACACAGATATCACTATGTGTTCACTAATGGATACGAGATATCTTTAGAAAGCCATTGTCACTGAGGGTCTTTTGCGGGCTCGCAATAATTCCAGACCGTTTGAAAATCAAATTGGCCTAAGAAGAAACTATAGATACACAGTGCAGTAGTTGAACCGATAGAACAGTTCAACTAAGTAAAACTTTTGACAACCTCGTCTCCAGAGTGAGTTCGTTGCTCTACCTTGTTGCTCTACCTCGTGATCAGCGTATGACATCAGAACACCCTGGGAACGAGGTTGGACTTTTGAATCAATTCAACTATCCGCTTAGGCTAGATTTGATTTTCGGACAGCCTGAAATTTCAGCGTGCCTGCAAAGGACCTTGGGTGAAAATGGCTCTTATGCCCCCTGACTGGACACTCGGATTGTTTACATGTCGAACCTTGTCCCTTTGAAGCTGCCAAAAACTTCGAAACTTATTTCTTACCTTACCTAGTTTGATCTTCGTTGTGCTAATCGATTTGTATTTTGTACGACTTTTAACAAAGGATGTGGATCTAAGGCTCAGTTGTATGAGCAAAAACACCTCACAACTTTATCCGCTAGAAAGGCAGACTGCTTGTAAACTATCCGAATGTTCTTTTTGGGTCTATGACAAGACATTAAAAGCAGTGTAAAGCAGATTATATTTTGCTCAAGAGCAGCTTAACTTATGAACGCTTCACATTTGATCTTATAAACACAGAAAAAATATTATTCTTACGAAAAGTTTTATTGTGGTATATATTTAAATGGAAGCCCNACTGTAATTTGAGTAAGTTTAGTTTCGTTGCTTTTGTGCAATTGATGTGATAGACTACGGAATGTCCCAAAAACATGGGCGTTGGAGATGCCCAACGAGGATTCACTATGAATCTTGCCCGAGTACTATGGCTTCATCGAGATAAACTGTCCGATGGGAGTATGAAATGCAATAAACCGATTAAGGAGCTGCAGCCCTACCAGCCCCTATGTCTCCTACGCCTCCTACTCATATGCCAAGAGCTAAGCCTATTTTGTGAAATTACCGATTCAATAAAGGCCATTTTTGAATGGGAGCAAGTTATTATCTGATTTTACTATTGCTTTCGAATAGCCAATCAAATTGCCGAACGGCCTCTTGTATCCCAGAGTAGAGGTAGAGCAACGAACTCACTCTGGGGACGAGATTGCCTTGCTTCTTTTATTTTTATGACAGACATTTCATTTTTGCTGACTTAGCAATTTATTTGGCGCCACATTGACAAACGAGGCTAATTCATAAGGACAGATTTCGATTTCACAACATTGACATCATCACACACATGTGACGAGCAGTAGACTCCTCCCAGTGCAGTTCTGTTTCTCCGAAGATTCTCCTAATAGAACAGTCAGGATGGCCGCAAAATCACCCCAGTTTGTTGATGCAGAAGCAGTTGAAAATAACATGGACCTGAGAAAGCTGATAACGGCATTAGAAGGAGGATTCGCAAGCTTTTCAGGTGGGCCTAATTCGGGAGTGGTGCAGCCCGTGCGAAGTGCCGTTGAAGTAAAAGAACATAATGGGTATGTATGAGGGGGAGGGATGTTTGAACACTGAACATTGGGCAAACTAACTGATTTTTCATCAAGTATCTTATCTTATTCGTTTTCAGCTTCAATAAGTAGGGAAAAAGTTAAAATTTCGGCAATAGAATTAAAGGCTAGTTTGCACTTTAGCGGACACACTTTTAACATTTCTCTGTGTGTGAATTTTGCGCTGATTTTGGATGGAAAATACATCAGTACTAAGATTAAAGCATACCTATTGAACCAGCGGGGGCTTGGGGGCGGCAGCCCCCAAAAATTTGCAGCGAAACGAATTCATTGATTGCCGGTCCCTGCTGCAGTTTTAGGCCATATTTAAGTCATGTTGACCTTCTCCAGTAATAGCGAATTAGTCCAATTACGTTCGAATCTTGCATTATCCAATCAGATGATAGGATTTACATCACTATTGTTTAGAAAGCCAATTAACAGTTAGTTCTAACAATTCAATTCAACCTCTGTTTTCCTTGGAAACTGTGTCCGCCAAAGTGCATTTGTCCTGAATTAAAAAAAGGTCTGATAGAAACTTATGAAACCTCATCATGTCATGTCATGACATGTATTGAAACATCTTGTCTAATTTTGATTAAACCATATTGCAATGTATTTTTACGAGTCATGAAAATATCACCTTAAGAAGCCTGCCTTGTATCATAATGATGAACAGAATGTCAAGGTTTCGAAAAGATTGTGAAAAAAGAAAGGAGAAATCTTGTTAACAAATTCATACACAAAAGTAAGCAGCCTTAAGGTAACTCTGCTTTCCACACCAGTGAACAGCGAGATGCCATTTCGCAAAACCAACCTCCTCAGAAAACAGTTAATTTCTCTCATGTCATTCAGCCAATCGACAAGCAATAAAAAGAGGATGTTGTTCTGCGTAGTCTGGGCAATCGAAAGATGTACAAATTGCAATGTTTTCATCAAAGCTGGCTTCAAAAATCCTGGTTCGAATCTTTTTGTTGATTTCAGAAAAGTGGATTTTTCTCCAAAACTACAAGCAAAACTTTTGATTTTTTTCCGCTCTATCTTTAGCTAGGTAGTTGATCTACAACTTTGCCAAGTCTGATTGAAAAAGCTTAGCTAGATTTCATGTTTACTTTTTGACAGCGAAAGGGAGAAACCTTGGTCAGCGGATTACTATGTTATGAAGCACGGTTACAAAAGCTAAGGCTTGAAATAACTTTCAGAAATGTTTTCATTGGCAAACAAATTAACGTAATTTGTGATCTGTTGGGAATACCATACCCAAGTCGCAATATACGTCCTTAGTGCTCTTGTAAAAGTAGAATTGCATCTACTATTGATTAAAGGTTACTGATTTTTACCAACAACTTCACAAAACCATGCTTTTTTGGGTGTCTTTTGAGACTTTAATGAGCATTCAATCTAAAACTAACTCAACTAAATTTTTGCAAAAGTGTTCAGCTCCTTCTGCATTGGCTAATCCATTGACCAACCCTTTTCCCCTTCGATGTCAAAAAGTAAACAGAATATAGAATTAAATTAGAGGAAATCTAGCCGAGCTTTTTCAATCAGAAAGAGCAGATCAACTAAGGCTAAAGATGGATAGATAAAATCGAAACTTTTTTGAGTAGTTTTAGAAATAAATCCACTTTTCTGAAATCAACAAAGAGATTCTAACTAGGATTTGTGAAGCCAGCGTTGACGAAAACAATGCGATTTGTACATCTTTGGATTGCCCAGACTATGTGGACTTGCTCCAATTCTACTCTTCTGACACTCCTCTGATCCATCCTGGAGACAAAGGCGAGGGGGGGGGGTGAGAAAACAAGAAAAAGAAAGGAGGAGGAGGAGACCTTTACCTTTTCCTCCTCCTCCTCCTCCTCCTTTCTTTTTTTCTTTTTTTTCCTCATTTTATTTCTCTTTATCTCCGGGATGGATCAGAGGAGTAGACTTGGAGCAAGTCCACAGACTATGCTGAACAGCATCCTTTTCACTCACTTTTCAATAGGCTGAATGGTATTGAAGAAATTAACTGTTTTCTGAGGAGAGTGGTTTTGCGTTATGGCATCTTGCTGTTCACTGGAGCGGAAAGCAGAGCTACCTTAAGTCGCAATGTTAGATTGCCAGAGGGAATTTTTTGTGGACATAGGTACTTCTTCCCACAGAGAAGCATTTATTGAACCACTTGAAAACATTGTAAAATCTTGTGTTCAATGTATTGGAGCTTGAGAATTTGGTATCTAGTTCTGCAGAAATTTCTTTTGTTTTGAAATATTTTGTGTTTTTCCAGTGTTTTCAAAAAAACTTTATCCAATATGTTTACTTCACCAGAGTGCATACAATAATCCAGATGCGAAAAAAGCTTTGAATTTTTTTTGTAAAGTTATTCTGATGCTGTACATCATCTGTCATTTTAGAGTTCTTCTAACGATGCCAGCATACTCCGCAAAAGACAATGCACTGGCAACTAAGCTGGTGACATTGTACAGTGACAATGCAAAACTTGGGATCCCATCACATCAAGGAATTGTCATCAGCTTTGATCCAAAAACTGGAACTCCTGTTGCTGTGAGTATCTCATACATTCTGTTCTTATCAAGGAAACTCTACTTTCCACTCCAGTGAACCTTTTCACAAAGCCACTATCCTCAGCAAACAGTTAATTTCTCCAACATCGTTTGGCCTATCGAAAAGTGGTAGAAATGATGTAGTTCTGCATAGTCTGGGCTATCAAAATATGTATANATGTTAGATTGCCAGAGGTGATTTTTTGTGGACATCTTTCTTCCCACAGAGAAGCATTTATTGAGCCACTTGAAAACATTGTAAAATCTTGTGTTCAATGAATTGGAGCTTGAGAATTTGGTATCTAGTTCTACAGAAATTTCTTTTGTTTTGAAATATTTTGTGTTTTTCCAGTGTTTTCAAAAAAACTTTATCCAATATGTTTACTTCACCAGAGTGGATACAATAATCCAGATGCGAAAAAAGCTTTGAATTTTTTTTGCAAAGTGATTCTGATGCTGTACATCATCTGTCATTTTAGAGTTCTTCTAACGATGCCAGCATACTCTGCAAAAGACAATGCACTGGCAACTAAGCTGGTGACATTGTACAGTGACAATGCAAAACTTGGGATCCCATCACATCAAGGAATTGTCATCAGCTTTGATCCAAAAACTGGAACTCCTGTTGCTGTGAGTATCTCATACATTCTATTCTTATCAAGGAAACTCTGCTTTCCACTCCAGTGAACCTTTTCACAAAGCCACTATCCTCAGCAAACAGTTAATTTCTCCAACATCGTTTGGCCTATCGAAAAGTGGTAGAAATGATGTAGTTCTGCATAGTCTGGGCTATCAAAATATGTATAAATAGCAATTTTTTGGTCAATGCTGGCTTTGCAAGTTCCAGCTCAAATCTTTTTGTTTATCTCAGAAAAGTGGATTTATCTCCAAAACTACTCAAACAATTTTTTATTTTGCTCCATTGTTCGACCCAGGCCATTAGATTGGTAGTTGTCTGCCAAAAATTTGATTGAAAAAGCTAGGCTACATTTCGTGCGATCAAATTTTCTATTTCTATTTACTTTTGGACATCAAAGGGGAGAAACATTACTCAACATTTAAATCATCATGCGCAAGAATTCCAGGTTTCACGTTTGGATCTGTTACATACGGATCCTTTGGCCAATTCCAATCAAATTGGAGAATATACAGTACTTCCTCCTACCATATGGAAATCAGTCTGCCAATGCTGTTTAAGTTGGAAATTTCTGGAATATTTCATGCAACATTAAACCCAGTGTTGATAATTTTTTCTTTGCCCTATTTTAGTTCCTCGATGCTGAGTCCATCACAAATCTGCGAACTGCTGCTGCAACTGCTGTAGCCACAAAGGTATTTCATAAATATATTTTGCATCATGTCAGTTACTATACGCTATTGATGATAGTTTGGAAAACTCTTACAATGAATAGACCTTTTAGCTATTCTGAAAAAGAGTCTGAACCAAACAATATTTTGATACATTTTGTAGCCATGATGTCCTCCTATCTTCTCATTTGCTCCACCAAACGAGTAGGCCCATCAGCTGACCCTTCTGTACAGAAATACAAGGCCATATGATCGCCATGTACAAGCCTTGTAGTTATGGCCTTGTAACCTTGTTCTAGCCTAGAAAAGCCTTGCTGTAACCTTGTAAATGGCTCGAAAAATGCTAATTAGCCTTGTGGAAGCCTTGTGGAAACCTTGTGTTAGACTGGTTGTAACTTGGAATCTTATTGATAGCCTTGTAATTTTCTTCAAAGGTAAAGGACAAGGTCATAACAAGGTCATAATCCCCACTACAAGGCTAAAACTTGGCCTGTACATGGCCAAGTTTAGTCTTGTGTTTTTGTGTAGGCAGCCCCCAAAGAATAGTGAATGGATCAACTCATGGGTCTAATATTTTGATGGAGGGAAAGAGAAGACAGGAGGAATATCATGGCAAAGAGAAAGACGATATGGAATATAACAAGGTTGCATGTGATGATTAGTTTTATTAATTCTACAACCATACGCTGCTACCTGTGATTATCATCACATATACCGGGTGCGCCAAAATAAACTATGCACGTTTGGCAGGCCACAATAAATTGTAAAATGGACCGATTTTGAAGATTTATGATTTATTCTTTAGCAGGAAGCCTGAATTAGATACTGGAATTTTTTGCAAATTTATTCATTTTCAGTTTTTAGAGCTAGAAGCGAGTTTCCTAAGATTTTAGTTTTCAAAAACACCGAAAACGATAAAAAACATCGATCAAATTTTCTAAAGAATCGACATGAATGGACAAAGAGAGAACTTTTTCGTGGTGATTTGCGATCTAAAAATCGACTAATTGTAATCTGCTGTACAAGAGTTCGTACTGAACCCCCAAATCCCCCTGAAAACGTTTTTTCTTTGTTTATTCATGTTGGATCTTTTAAAATTTGATCGACGATTTTTATCGTTTTCAATATTTTCGAAAACGAACATTTAAGAAACTNCGAGTTTCCTAAGATTTTAGTTTTCGAAAACACCGAAAACGATAAAAAACATCGATCAAATTTTCTAAAGAATCGACATGAATGGACAAAGAGGGAACTTTTTTGTGGTGATTTGCGATCTAAAAATCGACTAATTGTAATCTGCTGTACAAGAGTTCGTACTGAACCCCCAAATCCCCCTGAAAACGTTTTTTCTTTGTTTATTCATGTTGGATCTTTTAAAATTTGATCGACGATTTTTATCGTTTTCAATATTTTCGAAAACGAACATTTAAGAAACTCGCTTCTAGATCTAAAAACTGAAAACGGAAAATTGTGCAAAAAGTCCTAGAATCTAATTCAGGCTTTCTGCAAAATATTAAGTCATAAATCTTCAAAATCGGTCCAGTGTTCACTTTATTGTGGCCTGCCAAACGTGCATAGTTTATTTTGGCGCACCCGGTATGGTGTGGAGCATAGGTTCCAAATCTTTAAAAAGGCTGGTGTAAAATTCAGTGACCTATTTCTTTGAACAGAATGACTTCAAAGAAACGTAAGCTATTTCTCTATAATCCTACCGTTGGACGTTTCTGAAATCTTCAATATTTTCAGAATTAGAGTGTTTTTTTACTTTTTCCAGAATTCAAGAAAAATTTAAAAAAAAAACTGAAAACCGTCGTAATTTCTAAACTGTTTGAAGCAACATGAAATAATTTCGAAGAAATTCATAGTTTATGGATTTCTACAATATGGTATCAAGCAAAAATCTATCACTTTTCTGGTTTATGATTTAGAAATTTTATGACGTCACACCCTCAAATGAGTTAAAATGTAACATATGCCAAAATTTTGAAAAATATTCAAAAATTCTGAAATGTCCAACGGTAGAATTAAAGATAATTGACTAAAGTTTGTATCAAGCCACTCAGTCCGAAGAAATAGATCACAGAATTTTACACCCACCTTTTTACACCGAGATAAAGATTTGGAAGCTATGCTATGGTGTGGAATGTTTTTGGTTTTTGTGAAAACCTTTGAAATATGACTGATTTGAAACCAACGTTGATGGAAATATGTTATGTAATTTTTTTGTTATTGTTGTAATCATTCAGTAAACCTTATTTTCACCATTTTGTGATCTCTGCAATAGTTCCAAAAAATAGTAGCAATATAGCCATTTGCAGTAGATATGAAACAGCTTTTGAATCATCGAGTTTGGTTGATTTACTTTTTTGTGTGTCACATATTTTCTCAGTTCATTTTTTTTCGGGTCACCCAGTACAGTACAGTAGGAAACCTTAATGAAATGAAAAATTAATTAATGGGTTGAACCTTATAATCTATCCTGTACGAAAATACAAGGCCATGTAATAGCCATGTACAAGCCTTGTAGCTATGGCCTTGTAACCTTGTTATAGCCTGGAATAGCCTTGCTGTAACCTTGTAAATGGCTTGAAAAATGCTAATTAGCCTTGTAGAAGCCTTGTGGAAGGCTTGTGTTAGACTGGTTGCAGCTTGGAATCTTACTGATAGCCTTGTAATTTTCTTCCAAGGTTAGTCCAAGGTCATAACAAGGTCATAATCCCCTCTACAAGGCTAAAGCTTGGCCTGCACAAGGCCACATTTTTTTGTACAGGACGGCATATGATTGTGGTTTTAATAGTCTTGCCCTCTTTTTAAGCATCTTGCAACTTCTGATGCCAAGATTCTTGCAATAATTGGCAGTGGTCATCAAGCGCATAGTCATGTCAAGTTACTGAAACTTGTGAGAAATTTCTCAGAGGTAATTAATATTCCAAACATTTCGACAAAATCTGCTTAGGTTTCTTTACCCAGTTTCAAGTCATGTGCCTTTTCTTTTGGGAAGTTTTGGTATTTGCTGCTGAAGGCAGCCTTACTATTCTTCTTCAATCAGCGAGTGAAATTAGGCTGCCTGCCTGGCTGCCGTCTGTCTGCCTGCTGTCTGTTTGCCGTCAGACTATGTAGTAGACGGGCCAGCTCACGGCTGCGGTTCGCGGGCTCGCGGCTTGTGAGCATTTATCCAACAAACAACATAACAACAAAGTTCTCCAACAAAAGATAATGAGTTCTTCCTACCTACTTAACTACCTAACTACGTCAATGGACGACAAAGGTTTATTTCTGACAATGCAGAACTCAATATTACGGACCACGGAACCATGGACTGCAGAGCTACCGAACCAAGAGCCTTGGACTCAGGAACTAGAAACCATTACCCAACTGTAAATTCAAACATAAACACGTTTCCTTAGCGATAATCATTCAATTACTTTCTATAAAATTTACCTCGCTACAGTCGCATTTGGTACAAATACTAATCTGCAGCACTCGCTGATTGATGTTATATCTTGTTTATTACTTTTTATACTCATGGGCAAGTTTTCATGGTGTGAAATATGTTAAAGAATTCAAAATATGTGCTATCAAAAGATTGATGGCTTGACTCGAAATGGATGTAAAGAAATATTAGATGATTTGTCTATTCTGAGAAATATTTTACCGGGTGAGTCAAGAATCCCTGTTTGAAAGGTCACGGCTCCTTGGATATGAAGACGATAATGATATCGGCAAAGATATAGTTTAATGGTAATCATGTTCAATTCCATTTTAAAATTCACCTGACTGAAATCGGCCACTCCATTCTGAAACTGTGAGGGATTTTCTCGAAAAAGCTTCTTCAAGAAACCTTAAAAACGTGCCCAAAAACACGAACAAATTTCCCTACATTTCTGCCTTACACGGGCCTTAGTAATGACTTCTGCACGCTTTAGCATGTGCTATCCTCTTGGGAGAATGAACAAATCTTCCCCCTGGTATCAATAACCTCTTCAGGCGATTCCATTCTCTTGAGAGGACAAAATACATGAATACATGTGAGAGTAACAAGGGCATATTTTGTAATACAATAGCAACAGTTGCATTTGATTGACACCTAAATTCAAAGCGATTAGCGATCGCAGACAAAGGAAATTCTCTCAACCGGTAATTCAAAACAAACCAAGCCGCAAAAGTTTCCCCAAAACTAGTAGGGCAAACTCTCGCTTTATGCAAGCGAAAGATGGTTTTTAGGAGAAGTTATGGGCTTATAACGAAAGAAAGAAGGTAAATCTAAAGTTCTGTCTGGCGGATTTTGTTTAATTGATTCAAGAGCCGAGCAGAAGGCATTGTAATTCTCGCTTATTTAGGGCTTAAATGAGATGATTACAAAACAGCTCCTGAATCAAATAAACAAAATCCGCGAGACAGAACTTTAGATTTACTCTTCTTCTTTCGCTAAAAACCATCTTTCGCTTGCACAAGGCGAGAGTTTGCCTTACTAGTCTCGGAGAAACTTTTGCAGCTTTGTTTGTTTTGAATTACTGGTTGAGAGAATTTCCTTTGTTTGCAGGCGCTAATCGCTTTGAATGGCGGTGTCAATCAAACACAACTGTTGCTATTGTATTACAAAATCTGTCCTTGTTTGTGAGAGTGTGAGTGTGTACATGTACATACAATTTCTTCCCTTAAATTGTTTAGTCCTTGGTGAGTGAGAAAATTAACTTTACTTTGGAGGGTTGTAGAGGCAAAAATGCTTCTTGCAATACCTGGTACACAATAAGCATTAATCCAAATTATCTTTTCAGATAAGAGTATGGAGTCGAAATATTGAAAATGCGAACAAATTCACAGAAGAAGTGAATGGAAAAGCATTTCAAACGATTGAAGAAACAGTTAAGGATGCTGATGTCATCGTCACCGTGACTTTATCAAGAGAACCTGTTTTGCTTGGAAAATGGGTGAAAGAAAATTGTCTCGTGAATAGTAAGATTTCAATTTACAAACTGGTGGAATTTTCAATTTTTCGGAAATGTCTAGCTGGAAAATCATTGCTTATATTTGAAGGCCTTGAGAACTATAGAGTTCTATCTAGACTGGTTGAAAGCAAAACTGAGCTTGTAGGTTTGAAGTCATTTTACCATATTCTGAAAGATTTTCACAAATCAAGATTGAACATTTAGACCATCTATGTTCTCAAGATACCTCAAACGAATCACTGTTTTCTGGGGGTTTTATGATTCCCACAGAAAGCGGTTTTATGCAATTTCCGAAATTTGTCGAAGAACTCCGAGGATATCCTTCGCAAGTTTACAAGGTTTTAGGAAAGTTACTTACTCCTTGGGTTAAAGGGGCTGGATAAGAAGTACGTAAACAAATCCACGGTCTGTACATCAAATATCGCATTTTGAAAGGAGAAATTCCTTTGTTATTAGCTAAATTCAAAAGGAAAGATCCTTATCTAGATACGGGCTGATCTTTGAGTGAAAGATCAACGAAAATACTTGTTGGAAATCCATTTATATCGCAGCAATCCCAAAACATATGGTGATCTAATTTGTATCAGAAGAAAGTGCAAAGGCAACTCTACAAGATGATACATTTATTTTGAATTTTCATTGAATAGTCACAATAAATTAGCTCATCAGAAAACAGCCAAATCCAAAATTTCCCCGAAAGTTTCGTATCCAGCCTCTTTAACACCTCGAAGCTTCTTTGGGCAAAAGGCACCAAGGTAGTCACATCTGATACAGAGACAATTAACATTTATTCCTTGAAAAGCAAAGTCTGTATCAAAGTAGATGCCACCTTAAATTTGCGATAACGCAAAATTACTGATCCAAAGTTCTTCAATCGTTGTTATTCGCGGGCATTTTCACCTGACATATGATTTGAAATAGGCTATGAATCAATCATTTCCATATGTCTTTGTCTTTGAAGTTGTTGGTGCTTGCCGGCCAGATTGGAGAGAGGTTGATGATGACGTCATGCTGAGTAGTCAAGTGATTGTTGATACTCGCGAAGGAGCATTGAAAGAATCTGGCGATGTAATTTTATCCAAGGTTTGTGGAAATTAATCATTTCCTATCATCTGACATGTAAGTTCATGTCATAGACTATAAACAATACCAGGTCAGTCAGGAAAAGTTCCCATTTTAGAAAATTCAGAGCACCAAGATTACTTATTCACCATGTAGAACGTCTGTGAGTTATCTGAAGGTTTTTCAGTTTGGTGGAGGTTGTTTCTGGCCGCCCATTGTTACCCTGGGTTCGAGGTTGATATACGGTATACAATCATTCTATCCTTGCCCTTTAATCGCTGCTAGCCTCTTTATCGTGTTCTGATAAAAAAAATCGTTCAACGAAATTGCAATGCCGTTTTGCCTAAATTCGCAGAATGTACAGCTGTTACGAACCTCAAGATTAGACTTATGACCCAGAGTCTCTTGTTTCGCTATGCTCTTCGACTGGATCATGGCGCTTCGGTCAACAGAAACTCATATTATTATTATTCTGAAAAACTTGAACCAATTTTAGGCCCAATCTCTCGACTTCCTAGAGTACCAATCAGATTGCAAGATTTGTGTATTACTATGGTGAAGGCAAATATGATGGAACTTTCGATTCGATCGAACAGCTGATAAAATTCGGACGAGATTCGAGATTAGAGGCGTGATTTGAGATTCGAGGCCGTGATTCGACTGATGAATGCATATTACATGTTCATAATAGACCTTTTAGCTATTCTACAAAAGAGCCTGGATCTAGCGTTATTTTTATACATTTTTATACGCGACGGTTGACCGAGTGCCGTTAGAGCCTCTATCACTATTGTGCACGTTCGAAAATTCTACAAAATGTAGCAAAATATCGTTCGATTCTGATTCGTTTCAGAATAGCTAAAAGGTCTTATTCGCGGAAGCAGTTGGTAAGCTTTTTTCCTAGCATTAATTAACCAACCCCAGACTTATCTGTTAAGTACTCTTGGCACCATGCATTTTCGAAGTCGGGAGCTTTTTCTGGCTCACCTAATATGCCTCCATTACTTTTTCAATTTTACAGGCAACAATCCTTGGTGAACTTGGCGATGTGATTTCCAAATCAGTCTCAATCGATTTTGCTAAAAGAAGAGTGTTCAAATCACTAGGTAAGTGATTCATTATTTTTCTGATCTTTAACTTTGATCAATCGAAAGACAATCAGATAATGATTTCAAAATATATTTCAGAAAGCGATTATAGAAAATACGGCGTCGAGAACAACAGAAATTTACAGAAAAGATGGCGTCGAGGGGCATTTGATCAAGAGGCATCAATAGTGTTTAATGATCGAATTTCTAAAGAATCACTGTTGATTCCATAATAGAGCGCAGCGCATCTTGATCAAATACCTCTCGACTCAATATCTTCTGTAATCGTTGATTGATTTATCTAAAGTGAATCATTTTTATGATTGTCAACTTTCGAAGCCAAATGATGTATTTACCTAAGAGCAAGAGAATGTGTCGAACTTTTTCTGTCCGCACAAATCATGTATACCAGAAGCAAAATATTTTAGGATATGGAATACTTTTGGGATATATTTTGTCAGACTGGTTTAGGGTGTAAAGGGGTTTTCCACACACCCCCATCACCTCAAGTACCCCCAGGAGTCTAGATTTTTCCAATTCTGCTGTCAAGGGAGAAACGAAAGGAAAGAAGGTACATGTTTTTTTATTCAAATATAAATTTTACAATACATCTTGTATTCTACTATACCTATTTAAATTACTGTACAACACTACAGGTACGATACCATGGGGAGCGAAATACAACGACGACCCCATGGTCAATATATAAAAACCGAACCGTTAAACTGTATACAGTCACATTACGAAACAATTAAAAATTAATGGATACTATACTAGATTCTGTCTCATATAAGATGTCAGGTCAGGGTTGCAATGAGTTGAAAGATGTCACGAGTGCAAATCGTTTTATTGCACATGTACAGGTACACGATGTAACTACCCTTCTATGTAGAACGTGTTGTTTATTAGTTTGAAATTTATATTTTATACAGGGATGGCTCTTGAAGATGCACTAGCGGCAAAGATTGTGCTTGAGAATATGCAGAAAAAAGAATGAGAATAAATCTAAGGTATGCACTTCATGTCTTTTCAAAGAACGCCTATATTCCACTGAGTGACTCAGAATCTATAGGCCAAACACAGATATTTGCCAGCTGCGAGCGTCTATGAATCAAAGTGATAGAAAATGATTCTGCTACATGTTAAAATTATGCTTCGAATCAGACTTGAATAGGACTTGATTCTTAGATAGATGGAGATTTTAAAAGACTGAGAAATAATTTTATAGCATCAAGTAAAATGTGAATAAATATTATTACAAATTTAAATGAAATTTGATAGATTAATACAAATTACTTTTACTTTAGATACATACTTACAATTCAACCAATAATTGAAACCAGTTGATATGAATATATCAGTTCATTTATCAATCATTTCATAAATTCTTCTAATTGCCTCAGTTATTCACTCACTTGCTCATTCCTTCGTTCTTTCTTTTGTTTCTCCTCATTTTAATTTTTGTTTTCACTAACTTACAGCATAGGTTCCAAATCTTTATCTCGGCGTAAAAACGCTTGGTGTAAAATTCAATGACCTATTTCTTCTGATTGAATGGCTTGAAAGAAACTTTACATACTTATCTATAATTCTACTGTTGGACTTTTCAGAAATTTTGAATATTTCTGGAAATTACAGAGTATCTTACATTTCAACTCATTTGAGGATGTGACGTCATCAAATTTCTAAATCATAAACCAGAAGAGTGACAGACTTTTGCTTGACACCATATTGTAGGCATTCATAAACTATGGTGTTCTTCGAAATTATTTCATGTTACGTCAAACAGTTTAGAAATTACGATGGTTTTAAGTTTTTTGAAAATTCTTGTCAAATGTTGAAAAAGAAGAAAGACACTCTAATTCTAAAAAATATTGAAGATTTCAGAAAATTCCAACTGTAGAGTGATAGAGAATTAGCTAAAGTTTCTTTGCAGTCATTCAGTTCAAAGAAATAGGTCACTTAGGACCTGATTACATGGAGTTTTCAACCCCGGGGTTGAATTTCAACCCACCTGGCCGAGTTGAAATTTCATCCCACCTTTCCATTTATTCCTTTATTGATTCCAATTTTCGATTACATGGTGCAATCTCAACCCTGGGGATGAAATAACACCCGGGACTGAAATCTCATCCCACCTTGACCTAGCCGAGGTGAAACTTTTGAGCCGTTAATCCCCATTGTTTTCAATACGTGAATGTCCATGTAATTGCAATCTTTTTTTAACCCCGGGGTCGAATTGATATTGACGCATGCAAGTTGTATTGCGCGTGGCGCGCTTTTTCATACCCAGGATGAAATTTTACGGCTCGCTTTTTCATACCCGGGAGTGAAAATACCCATGTAATAGCAAATTTATTTCAACTCGGGCAGGTGGGTTGAAACTCAACCCCGGGGTTGAAAACTCTCATGTAATCAGGCCCTTAATTTCCTCGCCAGCCTTTTTATGGATTTTGAACCTATATGCTCTAACTTACATATTTCATGCATTGTTATCATATGTTTACATGTTTACATTCTTTCATCCATCCATTCGTTCATTCATTTATACCTTGATTCATTTACTAACTAATGACCAGTCAGCTCAGTTGATTCATTAGAACACGTTTAGGCATCTGATTGTTGGTTGAAAACATGTTACTTGTATGTTTAAATTTGATCAATAGCTAAAACACAACTTTATTATCAGTAGAATTTAAGATTGACGAATACAAATACGATTACATTTCGTTACGTTTATGCTTCATGCATCTCGTCTTTCTCCCATCTTTATCCACAAACCTTCTCCCAAATTTGTTGAAGAATTGTTTTCACGTCTTTGTTTATCAATTACCACGGAAATGAAACATACCATGCTGCCTCATGCTGTCTTCTTGAGCTTCAAACTTCAAACACATTCAGGTATCCTCTTGATGCCTTGATGCCTCGCAGCATAGGCTCCAAATCTGTAAAGAGGCTGGTGTAAAATTGAATGACCTATTTCTTTGAACTGAATGACTTCAAAGAAACTTTAGGTAATTCTCTATCACTCTACCGTTGGACTTTTCTGAAATCTTCAATATTTCAGAACTATAGTGTCTTTCTTCTTTTTCAACAACTTGAGAAGAATTTTTGCAAAAAACTTAAAACCATCGTAATTTCTAAACTGTTTGACATAACATGAAATAATGTCGAAGAAAACCATAGTTTATGAATGCCTACAGTATGCTGTCAAGCAAAAGTCTGTCACTCATCTGGTTTATGATTTAGAAATTTGATGATGTCACATCCCCAAATGAGTTGAAATGTAAGATACGCTGTAATTTCCAGAAATATTCAAAATTTGTGAAAAGTCCAACGGTAGAATTATAGATAAGTATCTAAGTTTCTTTCAAGCCATTCAATCAGAAGAAATAGGTCATTGAATCTTACACCCACCGTTTTGCGCCGAGATAAGTTTCAGTTTCAGTTTCAGTTCATATTTTAAATTCCACTACATACAATTTCATAATTAACAATACCAACAAATAAATAAACTACAAAGAAATAAGACAATATTACAGAGAATTAATACATTGATACGGCAAATTAATACAATATACAAATACAGAGAGACGAGATAAATTGTATGGAGGGAATTACTTAAAGGAGGAGCTCTCTCAATAGGTAAACTAATCGAGATAAAGATTTGGAACCTATGCTATGCCTCGCAATGTTTCTGGCCTGTAACTAAGAAGCATTCGACGAGACTTGATGCGGTGATATCTCGGCATTTGAACATACCAAATCACGAACTGTTGCTTTCACCAAAGCTTTCAGGTCTCTGTTTCGATACAAAATAATCGCTGCATTTGCTACCGATGTAAAGAACACAGAACCATACGTCATGTAGTAAACGAAACGAATCTTTCGAGGTGCTTGTTTTGATTGTACGAAAGTATACCACGACGTCCAAAAGTCCATGACAATGAAAGGGACGTAACAAATCGCAAGTGCAAGAAGAACGAACGAAATTGTTAACGCTAACTCTTTAACGTATTTCGGCTTTCGGATGACTCTCCTTGTTTGTGGCTGTTTCATTTCGATGGGTGTGTCGTTAAATCTCACTCGTAAGTGCTTCGCATATCGCCGTATTCGAACATACAAACGTAAATAGATACTATATACCATTAAACCCAGTATGAAATCGATAACTTTCATTGCGATGTTAGGTAGCGGGGTTGAAACCTTGCCGAAAAAATCGACCGAAGCTGCGCCATGTAGTAACGACACAATGAACACAAAGATGATTAGTCTTCTCGAACCGGATTTCGAAGTGAAAAACGACCAACGCCCTCTAGCATCAGGCAGAGTGATAAAATATCGATGTAACGCCAACAAAAATATTAGATAGGCGATGAACTGGCAGATTGTCTGGCCGATAAAAATCGCTGAATATTCAAAGTTACAGTTTCTCGTTTGTCGTTCTTTCGTAAACAGTAAAATATTGATCGGAATTACGATTATTCCAAGAAAACATCCCGAAATTCCAAGAAAGAAGATATATCGCCATGTTGTCGAATCTGATAATTTCGTTTTCAAAATCCCGAAAATCAGCAACGCGTTTAATGGTAGTGTGAGAAGTAGCTCTAGAGTAAGTAGTGCACCCAGTGTTGTAGACTGTGATTTCGAGAGAATCGTTCGATCTGCGTATGCATTTCTGCACGAAGAGAAGTTTAATGAACCAGATTGATGCATTTTAAGTTAACGATCAGATCTCTCAGCTATTATTGTGAGGTCTGCTAGCTCGAAGATATGACGTTACAACCAGTGCCTCTTGTCAACAAGATATCTCGTTTCTTTGTTGATAGTTCTCAGTTAGAGCAACATTGCAACCTTTCTTTCTCTCGTTGCTTACATTAAAAAATATTGATTACTGGCAAGCAAAACAATTCACAGATGAAGCTTCTGACATACGCAATGTTACTTCCCTTCTTCTTCTCTCAGTTCAGTAAGAACGACAAATGTCCCTTCTATGCAGCAAAGCAACTTTATACTTTCTGTCTTCAGCGATTCTTAACGATTTCCATTCCTTACCTTCTATGCAATTTAGAAATTTTAGTGAAAAAACTTCAACGAAATATTAACTGAAGCTGTAGGTTGATAAACGAGCGTAGATTGATCTTTCAACGTTACCAGCGGCGAGTGCAATCTCTATGTGATTCCAACTTCACTGCCAAAACAACTTCACAATAAACGGTAGAAAACACAAGCAATTCATGGTTACTTGGTTATTGAAAGGCATTCATATTCGACCCTTCTAACGATGCTTGCATTCTTTCTCTCACACTTTAATATCAAAAAGGATACGACAGCATATAGCCTTCTGGAGAATTGAATAGCTTCGTGTGATCTGCTTTTAGCAACCCTCTTCCCTGTCTTGACTCACCTTCTTGGCCTCCTCAAAGTTTTATTATCAAGTGAAATGTTAGGCTGATACTTATATGAAACTTAGTATGCTTCTAAGTGGTGACTAAATTGCTTCCCGAGCTTGTTTACAATTTATCCATGGAACAACTTTAATATTAACGGTAGCATAAGTTTGGTATCCTTACCAGCTGAACTTTAGCACAGGCGACACATCTCATCTATTGCAAGTTAGCTTCATTTCTTCTTCGTAATTGATAATCAACGAAATATTGCTTCTTTGGAATGAAACTGTGTGACCTTTTTCTGCAATCCCAAACACTGCCCAGTTCTAGTCTTTCTTGAATCTGCAAAATTATAATAAATCTTTAACGAAATATTAACTGAAACTTTAGACCTTTACTGCTGTGAAAATATATCGTAACTTGATAGGTAAAGCGATCTCTTTTCAGCAATTCTCCACAACTTTCGTTCTTCGTCCTCTTTGCGTCTTCAAAATTTTAAAGAAACTTTTACGAAGCATTAGCTGAAACTTTACACATTTATGCACATTACTGTTTAAACAGAACGGAATATAGTTTGATATCAACAAAATATTGCTTCTTTACAATGAAAACAGTCTCGTACGGTCTTCTTTGGCAATCCTAAACACTTTCCAATTCTTTGCACATGCAAAAGTTTAATAAAACTTTGACGAAGCTTTAAGTAAAACTTTACGCATTTGTGTGCATTACTGTTTAAACATTACAACCCGAAAGACTAGTTTTTTAAATGTGCTTCCAAATATCAACGCTTCAAATACAAACTGTATTTGAACAATGTTAATAAGCTGCAATCTAACATGTTGATGGTTCTCCAAAATCTATGATTTTCTGCCAGTTATGCCATCTTCCTTGCAGAAATGGAATCCCTGTTACATGATACACGAACCAATTAAGTATGAAATGCAGTTCTTTAGACGGTAGCTGATAGTCTTCGCTTTTGAGATCACCCTAAAATCTAAAAAGCACTTTTATTCGATTGTCTCTCCTCTCACAGACTATTGGTCAATCAATTGCCAAACGAACAAGCAGTAATTTACAAGAATAAACTCAGAACATCATTTTCCAAGTACCTGACTTCGTATTCCTATTTTATTCAAACAACACCTTTCTTGGAGTTTGTTCATCTCGCAGACTATTGATGAATAAATTTGTCACAATAATAAGCAATAATTTACATTGAGCAAACATAATACATCACTTTTCCAAGTACTTTATTTCGTATAGTTCAATTTCATCTCGTATTGTAAAACATCGTCTGATCAAAATATACGACTGCAAAATCCAACAACATTTTTCTTGTGTTTTGCTCTATCACGCAAACTATTGATCAGTATATCTACCACAAGAATAAGTCATAGTTTATATTAAACAAACATAACTCATCACTTTTCTCTAAGTACCTGATTTAGTGTTCCAGATACATCAACTTTATCTTGTACTGTAGGTGTCGTACTCCTCCTTTTCAAAGCTGCAGCGACAAATATACCAGTAAGCTATCTTTCTTTACCATAACGAGATAACTGCAGGTGAATTCATTGGAAAATTATAAAAATAAACAATTTTATCACTTTATCTGCAAAAATTTGCATCCCACTAATTTTTACTCGCTATAAATTTGGTGAAAATATTTCTTTAATTACGCACTATAGGTATCTTGATTTTCGATCAGTATTGCAAAGGTTGTTTTTGCCAACAAAGCTTCAACGTTGAGAGCAAATGGAACAAAACGCCAAGGCCAGTAGCAATAAAGATAAGACGCAAATTTTCTTATCTTCAAGGTGTCCCAGAAAAATTGTTCGACGTTGATTAAATATTAAAAAGTAACGATAAAATGTACAGGCTCCTTCTTAGATAACCTTGTTCTCTAAGATTTTAGATTAATTTTTGACGCCAGAATCTTGCGAATCCTCTAAGAATTCACGGATTTGTAAGCTCTTGAGGTTCAAGTTTGTGCGAAAGCTTGAAGCCGCTGAAACCAGACGCCCCTAACTGACTTTTTTTCAAAAAGACGTCCCAAAATCGAGGTGAAAGAAGACTGTCCAATGTTTTACCTCTCATTGATATAAGAGCAAACCAGGACTTCAAAAGTAATTTAATCCTTGCAACTGTTGCCAAAATTTACTTAAGAATGCAAGAATCCAAAAACATAGAATGAAAACTTAATCGAAGAGAGAAGGGGCCAAGAAGATAAATTGTACTTTCAGATGGTATGCGTCAAAATGTTTCAAATCTTATCATTTCCTGAAGAATCTCAAATGAAACTGGTCTGCGTTTTTTCTGAAACACCCTATATATTTAGGGAGCAGTACCCTTTCAAACGACTAGATTCTTTTCGATTCACTCGGTATATATCTCATCAATTTTATAATCTCCAGGGAACATCCAGCAAATTTCAGACCAGGGTCTTCTCTTGATGATTGAGAATGCAACATCGTCAGAAAGATACAGGAGAGAACAGGAGATAGAAACTCGCAAATTCTCAAATGTGGTGTAGAAATTTTTTAAACGGCTTCACAACCTAAAATTTTGATCACTAGAGTTAAAATCTCATAGAGTTTTACCAGCCCTGTATTAATCAAAGTAAACGCCAAACCTGCATTATTTCTCTGAGCTTCTGACGTAACATAAAAATCCTAATTTAGCTGTCTAAAATCTCAGAGTAGTGCAATCGGTGTAATGATGAAAGAGATTTTGTAGTAATCAAAAGAATTCGATGTACCAGATTTGATGTGCCTCTAACAATCTCTAAAGTATGTCCTTCTCTTCTGGATTTAATAAAATTTGCCAGTCTCAGAATATGAGGCAGTCATTCAGAAGTCATTCAAGTTTCTTTAATGTTCGTAATTATAGCGGGTGACCCAGAAAAAAGTGACCCACCGCAATCTGCTTTAGAAAAATAATTACGCAGCTGATTGAAATACTTCAAACGTTGTTCTGTCGCTAAAAGACTGGCCTACATTATGGGTATTTTTTGGAATATTTTTCGACACTATAAATTTCCCAAATTAAAGACTTTGAGAAAACGGGCAAGCTTGAAATCCACAAAAAGTCATCAAGAACAGGGGATCGATTAAAAACCATTTCAGATCTTCAAAACAATGAGGAAGGTTTTTCATTTCAGCCTGGGAATAGGCAACTCAGTTAATTATGGTCCCTAGGTACCTACACATTTGGAGCGTAACATAAATGTTCTTTGTAAACTTGTGGAATTTCAAAGGAATTCAATTCCCACGCAAATCAAAATGTTCAAGAATTGCTTACAGAAAAGCAGGAGTATCCTATATTTAGGTATTTAGGGACTACAAACTTGCTCTGACGTCTAAGTTGCCTATTCCCAGGCTGAAATCAAACACGCTCCTCGTTGTTTTGAAGATCTGAAAAGGCTACAAAGCGATCCCCTGTTTTTGACGACTTTTTAAAGATTTCAAGCATGCCCTTTTTCTCAAAATCCTTAATTCAGGAAATTTACTGTGTCCAAAAAAATTGCAAAAAATACTCATAATGTAGGCTAGCCTTTTAGCGACAGAACAACGTTTGAAGTATTTCAATCAGCCACTTACTTTTCTTTCTATAAAAGATTGCGTTGGGTCACTTCTTTTTGGGTCATCCGGTAGTGGTACCGGGTGCGCCAAAATAAACTATGCACGTTTGGCAGGCCACAATAAATCGTACACTGGACCGATTTTGAAGATTTATGGCTTAATCGTTAGCAAAAGGCCTGAATTAGATTCTAGGACTTTTTGCAAATTTTTCCGTTATCAGTTGTTAGAGCTAGAAGCGAGCTTCTTAAAATGTTCCTTTTCGAAAACATCGAAAACGATCAAAAAACGTCGATCAGATTTTAAAAGATTCAACATGAATGAACAAAGAGAAAACGTTTTCAGGGGGGCTTGCAGGTTTAGTACGAACTCTCGTATAGCAGGTTACAATTGGTCGACTTATAGATCCCAAATCACCATGAACAAGTTCTTTCTTTGCCCATTCATGTCCATTCTTTAGAAAACTTAATCGATGTTTTTTGATCGCTTTCAGTGTTTTCGAAAACTAAAATTTTAGGAAACTCACTTCTAGCAGTAAAAACTGAAAATGAAAAAATTTGTAAAAATCCCAGTATCTAATTCAGGCTTTCTGCTAACGATTAAGTCATTAATCTTCAAAATCGGACCTGTGTAAGATTTATTGTGGCCTGCCAAACGTGCATAGTTTATTTTGGCGCACCCGGTAGAGTTTCAGAGCATTATATCAGCCTTCATTACCTAGAGGGACACTGCAGCATAAATTACTTACCAAGAAATCTTCTTTCCTTGATTTGAGACAAAGAAGTTCATTCCTTCTGCCAGCCAAAGCTTTTTCTTTGCACATCTTCTTCCACTTCTCTTTCGTGGCATTTAACTCGTGGCATTACTCGTGTTACTTTATTGGCATCAGTGCTTATCTGACTGGAAGTGCTCACTGGAGATGACGTCAAGTCACTTAACTACACCTACAATCTTCCAGAAATGTCTTTAGTCTAAATAAACCAATGTATTTGAACAGTAAACACTCCCAGATGTTGAATTTTCGATGAATTGTGCAATCAAGTAAGAGTTCTTGAAGGCCTCTTGTAGATTTACTAATGCTGGAATAAACTTCCAGAATCTTCGTTTCACTTTCTTTAATCAGCAAACACGCCCTCTTCCTCTTAGATGTTGTAATTTGAACAGCAAACACTTTCAGATGTTGTAATTTTGAAGGCGCCTTGATTTCACAACCGACCTGACCATTCCTGTAAGTAACATATTGATGGTACTGTGGCAATGTGCTAGGATCTTCTCAAAATTTTGTTGGTAGTGAGCTAATGACTGCAAGCATCTCTCTTGTATCTTATCATTTGTAAAACAAGCAGTTTAGTTTAGTTGTGTACTTGCGGCACATTCGACTCCAGCAGAGTTCTTCAAGAGTCCTTCACGATAATCTTCTATTCTTCTGTTCAGTTTTTATGGTTTCATGTAAATCAAACTCTCCAGTTGATTACTTGTTGGTAAACTTTCATTTGCACGTTAATTGACTTTTCTGTAAACAGTTTACATTTTCCTATTGAAATCGATATCTTAAGAGTTTTTCAGTATTTTCATATTTACTCTAAGCACTGTTAAGTTCGTTTATGCAAAAAGCTGTATCAACAATGTTCAGGTAATTTCCATCAAATTTTGCAATTCGACAAATTAGGTTGACCCTATCACCAGTCCTTATTGTTCAAAATTTACTTTTTCGCGAGTACAGTCTTGTTCTTGACGTGATTTAGCCTGTCCTGAAAACATAAAGGTTAAGATGAAGGTGAAGTTGCGGTTTTTAGCGCCAAACGCTGGGATCGCAGAAATAGAATAGGCCTAATCTAGTCCGCGACCCCTTGTCATGACGCTCAAGTGGTGGGGCTCTACCCCGGGTTCCGAACCCTGTCCCCCTGACTGTTCTGGCTGCAAAGTCAGTGGATTACACACACATGAGCAGATGATGTATTGCTTTTGCTTGCCCTATGCTGCAAAATTTAAATTTATGGTTTGCTTGAAGGTTCATTGTATGGGGGATCACTGTGGATTGGTTAGTGTTTTTGTGTAGTTCTTTGTTAGTCTACTTTTGTATCAATTTTAATATCCGTTAAACGTAATAGCCGCAGGGTTGCAATGTCTTTTCATTCGCCTTGTACAAAAGTAACTTTTAGGAGAGTTTATGTGAAAAAAAATCAAATCAAATTTAATCATGTCGAGTTCTATCGGGTGAGTCAGAAAAAAGTATCCACTGATTGAAATTTGCACACACACAAAAATTATGAAACAACCATACTGAAAAATTCCAACTCCGTTGCCTGGCTGAGAGCTCACACCAAAAATAGATTGCGACAAGAAAGTACAGGCCTTGCCGACGAGAGTCTGCGGTAACCCGCGTATATCCCTCGTATTACCAAATCCAAGCATGCGCAATAGATAATCACGCAAGCGCAGCGTTTGCTTTTCTTTTGGAAGAAGAAGTCAGGTGGCCGGCGAAAGGAAGCAGTGTGGTAAGAAACATCAAAGTAAGTTGACGATCACAAGCTATCAAGATGGGTAGGAAGAAAAAGAAGGCCATGAAACCATGGTGTTGGTATCCTTTTATTAACTGATTGCATCCTCTTGTGACAGAACCTTGTCATATTATGGAAATTTGACAAAATGTTAGGCCAGAGTTGTTAGGCCGCTTCTCTCAAAGAGTGAACTTTGTGTGGTTTGCACGCAGCAGAAGCATGCATGCATTTCCTACTGTTTATTTCGTACTGTTTATTTTGTATTTAAATCATCTTTTGTTATCTGTAGCCGTAGTTGACCATGTATCAAATGATATAGCGTCTTGATATATATATAAAAAAAAAAAAAAAAAAAAAAAGCATCAACAGCAGAAGATGGAAAACATGCTCGTTTCGCACTTTCTAGCGAACAACAGGCCTTGTCTTTTCTACGTTATTGTCAATTAACTTTCAAGCCAAGAGGGTTTGGCAACTAACTGTCGTGTGGCNAAAAAAAAAAAAAAAAAAAAAAAGCATCAACAGCAGAAGATGGAAAACATGCTCGTTTCGCACTTTCTAGCGAACAACAGGCCTTGTCTTTTCTACGTTATTGTCAAATAACTTTCAAGCCAAGAGGGTTTGGCAACTAACTGTCGTGTGGCATGAATGAGAGCAAGCTGCAGGAATTTGTTGACAGAATTTATTGATTAGAGACGTATGCAATGTATATATAGGAACACCGTGTTACTGTTCTGAACCTGTGTTGCAAATACTCCAGTCTGTGGTCTGCGGACACTATCGTTCAACTGGTATTGTCACCACTTAAAGTCGTATACGAATCCATGACTCGTCGTAACAAAATTACTTCAAAACACATTGCTATCAAAATGTATTTTAATCAATTTTCCCAACACAGAAATCTTGGCTCTTATTTGTCTTGTTGTCCTTTCCAGTTGGCGGCCATGACCTCCATCCAGCATGCGGACATGAAATAGATTCACTACAAATTTGCCTGAAAACGCATTATTTCAGAATATTTCCAACAATTTAGCCAATATTATCTCATTGCCATACCTTGCAAATCGCAATGATTAAAATAAGCTCTCTATTCAAACCAAATTAACAAAACAAATCAATCATAACATCCTTTAAGAATTGGACCCAAATTGCTGCATTTTCACAGGGCCTCAAAGCGTACAAGAAGCAAATGAAAAAATATTAGGCATACCGGAGATGGGATGTGCCAGTAACAGGTTGAACTTTAACCCCTGTAATCCTGAATATGAGACGGAACCATCAGAGCTCCCAAGGGAATTTGAAAACAAAGCATGGTCAAACAATTAGAGGGTGAAAAATCTCAACGGAACATTTTGCTATGATTTAACACCAAGTTTGAATTCACTGGCTGGTTTATTAACTGATGCTGGCAATGGAAAAGATTCTTGGCTATCAAGTTTCAATTCGCTCAGAAGATGATCAGCTTTTGCCTGATGAAATTCTCAACAGAAATTTTTGAATGAGAATAAATAAGGTTTAAATGACCAGAAAGCTGTGTGGGTTTATGGTCTTTTTATTGATGAGAAAAGTTTTTGCTTGTTGTCCGCAGACTGGAGGTGTCTGCAGACTGGAGGTATGACCCTAACCAGACTAGGAAGTTTATCAACTGTGAGGAAGATATGCCTGTGACACATTTGTGGAGTGCATGCAAGATAAGTTCTTAGATGGTCGTGTATCATTTGTTAGATACAACAAATTGATTTTCAGTTTTATTTGCTCATCAATCACTTGACCAAGCAGCTAAATTTGTAGAAATTGTTCAAATAGTAATTTTGTGTATCAATCAAAATTTGTAGCAAAACAAAATTTTATATGTCAAATGTTTGCTCATTGAAATTGCATATGGAGCTGTTTCTTTCAAATACTGTGTTCCATGACTCCTAGACAATGAATGTATGTAGGTATACTTAATTTTTTGTGGTTAAGTCCTTAGCAAATGTTCTGTCCCAGGGGTTCTAGACTCCTAAATGTATGGGGTGTATCACTGGGATAAATAGATTCTTACCCTCTGCAGGAGCAATTTTTCAAATTGATTGCCTTGTCTTAGAGCAAATCAGTAAGAAAGCAAAAGACAAAAATGCAAATTCCCAATCAAAATCTTGTAAGAAAGCAATTATTTGAAAATGATGTACCCTTTGGGGAGTAGATACCCTAGTCAGAAGCACATTAGTTAAATGCCCCTTGTTTGTTTGTAACCTTATTTGAATTCGATCTTTTTAAAGTGTTCACATCAATTGTTCCTGGCTTACAGGTTGTAGGTTCCTTGACAATGAATTTTCAGGTACTGCAACAGAGAATTTGATGAAGAGAAAGTTTTGATATATCACCAGAAAGCAAAGCACTTTAAGTGTCATGTTTGCCATAAAAAACTTTACACAGGACCTGGGTTAGCTATTCATTGTCTTCAAGTTCACAAGGAACCCATTTCAGCAATTCCAAATGCACTGCCTGATAAAGGAGACCCAGAAATCGAGATTTATGGAATTGAAGGCATTCCTATCAAAGATGTCAAAGAAAGGGAACAGATGTTGAAAAGGAAGAAAGGTTAGTTATTAGTTTTGTTCATTCTATGTAAGATGATTTGTTTGTTGTATTCTTTGTGATCAAGATTCTACTGGTTTTCCATATAAAAATTTTGCCAAGAATGTTTCAATCTCATACTGGTCCAAAAGTAGAAGTAAAGGGGGTGCTCTCTCCTCTATTATTTTATCCATTGAGAGAGCTCCTCCTAAAGAAATTCCCCTGCATACAACATCTTACCTAGTTCTTATTTATTGTATGTTGTTATAAGTATGTTTATGTAATTTGTAATAATTTTGTATGTAGATGAATTTTAAAATATGAAGTTTAACTGAATAAAGAGTCAAATAAAAATTCACTATGCAGGTGCTCCCAAGCTTTTTGTCAGGATTAGAAAAAATCTATTTCCAGAACCATCCTGAACTTTATTGAATAGGAAAAATGAAAACTAAAGTTAAAATAAATGCCACGAAAGTGGTATTTCAAATCACTCAACAAAAAATTTCACACTTAGACAGGGAAGATTCTGACATTTGATCAAAGTTTAAAACCTTGTTAGAAAGTTGATGACTCTTATAATTTAGGCTCCACTGATTTTCTGAAATGTTCATAAAAATTTTATGATGAAATTTTGCATCGACTGCTGGAATCAATTTGTTTCAAGTAAATTTTTAAAGAAAATATTTTCTTTCAGAAAATGGAGAAGATGAGGATGATGGTGAAGATAGTTCTAAAAAACAAAAAACTGATGCGATGCCAATGATGCCAGTGCCTATGCCTGGTATGCCTATGATGCCAGGCATGATCCCCCCTTTCCCAGGAATGCCTGCTATGCCAGGAATGCCTGCCATGCCAGGAATGCCTCCAATGCATGTACCTGGCATGCCAATGTTTCCAGGTAAGAGACTTCTCCAAAATATGTGTACTGTCCTCCATTGTTCATTGAGAAAATGTAACATTTCATGCTTACCCTTTTCAAAAGTGTATTCAGTATTTTTTTCATCTGCCCAAAATATGCTGGAAGTGCCTGCAGGCTGCCCATAGATATTTACAGGAGTTTGAGTGATGTATTTATACATTTTTTAGAAATC
>REGL01000365.1:69157-79237 GCA_004194395.1 Aurelia aurita complex sp. Pacific | reverse complement strand
GTCCCAGAAAAAAGTATACAGATTTCCGATATTCCCAAAAAAACTCAAAAGCACCAATAACAACAAACAATGTATCCATGTTCAAGTTAACTATCGATGAACATTTTGAAATTGACAAGCTATTGATTAAAATTAAATTCTCATTGCTGAATCCAACCAAATCTGTCCCATCCTTTTTTCCGGGACACCCGGTATTTTAGATTCTCTCCCATGCTTTTCTAACTTGGCGGATACCCAAGCCCGACCGACATTACAACTTGATACAGCAATCAAAATCTGATATGAAATATCCGAGGTTGTAAAATAATTATAATAATTTTTCTCTTTTAGATCGATGATAGTTTTGACGTGAATATACTCGCAGAAAGAGTGAAAGAATTAGCTGAGGAACTCGAAGATAACAGTAAAGTAAGTAAATTTATTTGCAAATTGTCGATATTATTCACTTTCAATTTTTTGTAATTATTCTTTACTTTTCTTAGAGAAGAATCTTCCAATTAGTTTAGCCATCTTGCAGAGCACAAGGCTCCACATCTTAAAAAGGTCAATGTAAATAATATGACCTATTTCTTTCAACTTCAAGGCTTCAAAGAAACTTTAGCTCTTTCGCTATAACTCTACCGCTTGACTTTTCTAAAATCTTCAATGGTTCCAGAATTAGAGTGTTTTTCTTCTTTCTTGTTTTTATTCAAGCAAAATTCTCAACAGAACTTAAAACCATTGTAATTTCTAAAGTTTTTGATGAAACATGAAACGATTTTGAAGAAAGCCAAAGTTTATGGATGTCTACTATATGGTCTTTCTGGCTGACGATTTATAAATTTGATGACGTCACATCCTCAAATGAGTTGCAATCTGAAATACGCTGTAATTTCGAAAAAATATTCAAGATTTCTGAAAAGTCCAACGGTAGAACTACAGATACATACCTATAGTTTCTTTCAAGCCATTTAATGTAAAGAAATTGGTCATAGAATTTTACACCCACATTTTACACCGACAGACTCCACATTTGGAACCTGTGCTGTCCACCAGTGGCCTTATCGCTCTTTTCAAGGACGTTGCTTCTGGCTGATGTGAATAATTTGATACATAAACTACAATTTTACGTGCATATGTTCAGGGAAAATATTGAAAAAACATTTGAGCCAAGTTAGAGGCTACTGATAGCTTCTCCGACAGAATTGATCATGGTGTATATTGAGTTGAGATATTTACCATATTTTTGGCTGCATATGCTACGATTACTTGTATTGATATTTGTATCTTTTTACTTGATAGTTTTTGGAAAGTCTGAGTGATGCAATACAAAAAAGCATCCACCAAGCTGAAGAAGTATTGCAGAAGGAATCGGAAGAGAAATTTTATGAAGAGGTATTGTTTTTTGCATGTAACAAAAGGTGCCTGTAAATTTACAAGGAGTCCGAGGTTTCGAGCGTTGTATTCAAATGTTGTCTACATTTTGTAAGAGGGTCAATAGTGTTGTTTATTTATGGCACTGCAAACACTGTTAACTCGTTCTAAAATTTTGAAAAAATTCAAGTAAAATGCTAAAATTTCCTTTCATTTCAACATTTGCTTAATTTTGACATTCTTGGAGAACAAATGAAGTGTTATTTTTCAAGCAACCACTTATTTCCCCTCTCCTGCGCCATAAATCAGCAAACACACTTGTCAGACAGACACACAGGGGGTCTCAACCTCCAAGTTAAAGCCTATCTTATATGCAACTGTTTAAAGAAGAACGGGACATTTGAAATAACAGCTTCTTCGCAGCGGCCGCCCTGACAGGACATAATTACAAACTGTCTTTGAATTATTGAGCATGAAATACCTTCACATTAAAGGGATTTCACAACCCGTCCTCTCTGCGTGGTGCTGCGTGTCAAACCAGCGAACGTGTGTTTAGGCTAAACCCAACATAGCTAATGGCGATTTTGCACAGAGAATAGTAATCCAAAGTATCTGCGACAATTTTGGTGATCGAAGCTTTGATGGAGGATTTGTTCTATTTTCTAACGCCGAATATTTGCAAGTTTTAATGCATATCAAAAGTTCCATCACATTTCATGGACATAGACAAGAAAACATTGCAATGAAACTTATGTAGAAGCTGCGATGATGTTAGTTGCCATTAAAAACCAAAGGCTTTCGTCACTTGCGCGGGTTGTCCCGTACTTTCTGATTGTTTACAAAAATCTTTTACAGCCCCTAATTTATGCATGTAATTCATTTCCAGGGTATTCTTCGACATGTTCCCGTTCTTGGTTCAGTTTTTAGCTGGTTATCACCACCTGCAAAAGAATCACATGGTATTACTGGAAGGGCATTCACCCTTGCATCAGGTATTATATCTAACTGTTTGAAGTTCTACATGCTTGGCCCAAATACCTATGTCCCGCCTTGTTTTGCTAAGGATCGTAGTTAATTTATTAAGAAATGTTTTATTTATGTTTTCCGGGAGTTTTTTTCATGAAATTGGAAAAAACATTTTTTACCATTGGTATTTGGAGCCTAAATCTCAAGGGCTTACGTTAATTTTGCTGTTCAATAATTTCATGAGGATTTGATCTTAGATGCTCTGAGATTTTATGTGCCCTTCATGTCATAAAGACCCAGTTATCTGATTGCTACCTAAAGACCAGCATATTTCTTCTGAATGTGATTTCTTCTGAACAAAGTCAAAGTTATTTTTCTGCATTAATAGATAGGGTTCAGTTCAGTCATGACCGGTGGGCACCTTTTGCTTCAAATGCCGGAAATGTTTCCTTCAAAATGTGCTCCTGACTACCCTGACTACGATGCTAGCACAGATTCTTTAACAGCAAGCATCCTTCTGTAATGTTCCCCTTACATTTGAATGTTCTACGATCAAACCCAGAAACACCAGCACAGAAAGCAATGCATTATTATTTTGATAAATCAAATTCGAAGATATTTCGTCCAAGACCAATTATCTCCATGAGCGATAGGACACCAAATGTGTGAAAGTTTATCGGCAGTGAGCCACCTTGTCGCTGTTTCGTGATTTTGAAATTTTCAGTAGTAAGGTGGATCTGCACTTAAGGTGGCTCACTACTGAAAATTTAACAATCACGACACAGCGACAAGGTGGCTCACTGCTGATAAACTTTCACACAGTTGGTGTCCTATCATATCGCTCATGATCATACGGCAAGTTTACTAAACAAAGACATAATCATGCTAATGAAACATGTTAAATTCAAAAATGAATGTAGCATAACCCAGCTCAATGATCTTGACAGTTAAAGACTACTGGCGCAAGAAAAAGACAAACTTGGATAACACTACTTAACAACATTTATGTTGCTGCTAAAGCAGAGAGAACTTATAGTTCGTCAATTCATAGATCGCTATTAATTATATATATATTTGAACTTATCATCTTTCAGGCAAATTGGAATCCACAGAGAAAACATACAGATATAAAATGCAACTTGAAGATGGAGAAGGATCAGAAGAGCCTCCCGCAGAAACTGCTGCACAACCACATGACTTCGCTTCTCCTTCCGAGGTTGAAGGACATCCAGTTCCTCCCCAGGAGCAGCAACCTGTCCCTGAACCAATAACAGAACCTCCCTCTCAAACTGAGGCTGAATCTAGTACACTTCAAGCTGAGAATGCTACCGAAAATGAGGCTACAGCGCAAGAAATCGAGGCTACACCCGTCGAAGACAAAGATAAATCAATAACTGAAAATGCTGAATCAACAAAAAGTGACGTAAATAGTTCGAAAAATAGTGAGGTAGGGGAGGAAGTTAGGGAATCGGATGTTTAGGCCCTTTTTAAATGAGGTGTTATTATGATTATTGTCCGGTAGTAAACGAAGCCATCTTATTAGTTACGTTAATAATGCATAGATTTATTGCTAGAACATTTAATGCAATAAATATTTTAGCTATTCTAAAAAAAGAATCTGAATCGAGCGCAATTCTCGCACATCTTGTAGATTTTTCGAAAAGTGTTCAATAACGATGGAAGCCATTGAACCTTGCGAATAAAAATGTATGAAAATATCACTCGATCTTGATTTTTTTTGTAGAATAGCTCAGAAAATTGCTGCATTATATTCTGTCTAGTACAGTTAAAGGGAATCTAAGCATATATCAGCCTTTGATAAAAATAGCCATTCAAAGATAATAGGCCGTGACACGTGCCGCACCATATTTGGGTAGCTTATCGAAGTCAACAGGAAATACCGATATGTGTTTGGCTAGACTGTGACCACAAGTGGCTTGAGCCACATTTATATGCTTACATTCCCTTTAAACGAGACTGTCAGAAGTTTAGGCCTCAGTTTTAAGTCTCAAAGTTCGGTGTTTCAAAGGCGTTGAATATACAGTATACTAACGTATATTTCTATTGTTTTCATCGACCGAGAACACGCAATACAATAGGTTGTCTTTAGATTGACCCAGTCCTTCCAGCTAAGATACTTTTAACTACGTTGATTTGCTTTGAATACAGTTGCTCAATTATGGTTTTAGGCTTCCAGACTCACTTTCAGGTCACATGTTCCAAAGACCATAGAACAATGTACACTGTTGCAACTTATGTCAGAGTAGATAGGAGTCATAAAGGAAACAAGCTATTGCACGAAGCACAGTGACCTTACAAGAAAGTTCAGCTGTAGGGATTATACCCTGAATACCAGAGCCTCGAAAATTTACGCAAGGGTAGTTTTTTTATTTTGTTTATTGATTTGATAAATTCACTTGTTAGTGCGTCTGGCTCATTTTATCGCAAGCACTGACAGACGCCGAAATGGTTGCATTTTAAAGCTCAAAAGAGAGAATCTCTACTTTGGACTTTTCTCATACAATTTATTGCGCTAAATCTACTGCAAAGTGATCATAAAACAACAGAGTGACCTTGTTCTATTCTTGGACAAACAAAGCGGTCTCACCACTTCATGTCATAAATCTACGAGCTTCCAGGGCATGATGATTAGTAGAACAAGTGATCTTTGTACGACAGAGATCAGTGATCCTAGACGGAGAAAGGGTATGTTTTTCAGGCAATTATGCACTCGTCAATCTGTTTAAACATACTTAAATAAATTATATTTAAAGCAACATGAAAATATTCATTTTAGACTTACGTAAACTTGGTATATATCATTAATTTAATGATTTATTGCGGATAGCTTAAGATCAAATTGGCTTTTATTTGAAAGAGGTCTCCAGCAATATCTAAATGCCGCGTCGGGGCTGCGTCATGGATTCATGTTCTAAAATCTCGTCAAAAATCCGCACCTTTATTAGTTTGAGTAATTGCTAATTATATCAATGGGAAATTTGAAATTTTAAGTCCTTGTTGATTAATAACAAACTGACGTATGTTTAAGATCGTGTCCACAAAATCGTAAAGTTATCACGGAAAGTGGTCGTGAATTTAACGTTCGTAAACTTGTCAACGCCAGTGGTCGTAAATCTAACATAAAAAACGTCAATTCAAAATTAATCATTTTATCTTGTCTGGCTTTTTATTTTCAGAAAATATGGTATTACATGAATCCGGGAATGTGTTCTCGACATATATTATAATGGATCCATGTTCTCCATTTTGAGGCAACAACCAAATGTAACCCTGGCTGGTTCAAGGTTCTAAGAATCCTTCAAACCATAACTTTTCCCCAGATTTAAGGACAGTCTTGAAATTTGTCACTAATTTTTATGTCACGTTTACCAGTTTATGGGATTCGTTCTCTGTTCCGAAAGCTCTAGACTTCTAACATTATTTGTTAAATGAACATAAATTTCAGTCATTTAAATATTTACTTAAATTTTGCACATTTGCTTACTATTGAAATTCGATGAATTTTTCCTCAAACATTTTGTGCTGTTTTGTGGGGATTTATCATAAAAAATCGTTCCTCGATCGTCATCAAATTATTTCTCATATTATTTCAAATATTTGTTTTTCTCATCATTATTACCCATTCATTAATAACCCACATATTTCATTTATCTTTATTTTGATACCAAATCCATTAAAACACGTCTCTCTCAAAATTAGAATTTAAAATTAGGAAAAACTAGAACAATACAAATAGGATCTGTATTTCTATTTTTGGCTTCAAATCCTCTTTCCCTGATCAGCCATCAATCAAGGCCGCATTTCAAATTTCGTGAAACTTTGCTTGAAAATTTATCAATTGGTATCATTAACAAGATTTTAATAAGACTTTTCCGGACGCCTTTGCGCTATTTTTGTCATAGTTTTTATCCAACATAAAAAACTTAATGTTTTTCATAGATTGTGGCCTATCTCGGAAGCCATCTAGCCTTTCTAAATTTGCGTCAATGATTTTCTAAAACCATTGCTATTTTCAGAACATTTTGTAAATGCCTTTGAGCTATATGTTTGGACTTTTGACACAACACAACGTGGGTGGTAGAGTAGCAGGAGCAATAAAGTAATTGCGCATGCAGCCTCGGTTTCGAGCATTACACTTGATACGAGGCTGCATTTTCTTGGTTTCCTCATTTGTGTCATTTCGCCTCGTTTCACTTAAACACAGCAAAAGCTTTGAAAATTGGCCTAAAGAGTAGAAGTTGGCCGATCATTTCAAAATCCAAAACTGCGTTGCTTCCAGAGGATTTAGGAACCTCACGATAATTCCCAGCCTGTTTCACCAGAAATCTTTTTTGAGACAGATTCTAAGACTACATTTACTTATTCTGAAGATGGAATGAACAAACCGTAAATGGGAGACTGAACCGTTCAACTTTATTTGCGGATCCAAAGTTCTGTTTAAACGGAATCTAAGTCAATTTAAATAGTCATAGAGTTGTTATGTATTTCCATGCCCGTTTTTGGTATCGTTGTGTTATTGCCATTTTAATATTTCATGAGCCTAAAAAAGGGGGAACCTCGCCGGTTTGGTTGAAAATCTGCCTTACTGGGCCATCATACATTCAAACTGCTGCACAGCTTGTGCGGTATAGCATGCCAAAATTTGGCCATTGTAAACAAAAGTCACTACTTAAATGGAAAGATTTCTTGGAGAGTCCATGAAATTTACTTGTGGGATCAGGTCAAATCTGGCCCCAAGACAATTTAGCCTTTGTAAATGAAACTTTTCTATTATCAGAAGAAAAAGTTGTCGGAGAATCTATGAAATTGTGCTTTCATGTTCCGAATTAAAACCGCTGCAAGAGAGCCTTTTATCCTTGATGTGGGTAAATGCATCCGCAGTTTCCATTTTCAAAAATTTACAAAGAGCTTTTAGTGTACTTTTCGGTAGCTTTGAGTGTCTGTCGGTGTGTCCTGCGTTTAACTTGAACCACCATTAGCACTTTGACTAAGCAAAGAGGTGTTTCTTTCCGTTAGATGTTTAAGCCATAACATGTGTAAGACCACCTTAGAAGTGGCTTCATCTTACATTACTCGTCATACAGAAGAAATTTTGATATGAGAACCACAATTTAGAGAACCTTTAGACTTGAACTGTTGAAGGAAAATTCTGTGAGATTTATTAATGTTATTAAAGATTTCTGGAAAGTCCAACGGTAGAAGAAATAGGTCACATAATTTCACACCGACATTTTTAAAGATTTGAAACCACTGCTGAAACTAGAAACGTTCCCAGTGCTTTGCACAATAATTGACTGTTCTTACATAAGAGTTTTGCTGTCTTTCTTTCAAGTTGCCGTCAATTCAGGGAGTCGCTACTTTTGGCGTCACCAAGGCAACCAAATTGGCAGCTGCACAGCTGAAGTTGACTAGGCCTAAGTACGAGCTACCTACAAGCTTACAGTGTCTTCCTTCCTGGTTTTCTTTAGACGGTTTACTTTCAAAGAAAATAGTGATACAAAGGAAGAATCGTCTCCTAGTTAGAGCATTTTTGTCACCAAAGATTGACAAAAGTCCGTCTCACAAAACTCCTTTCTTTGATTTTCTGAAATAGACTCTGGTACGAACTCATGCGAATGTGCCATCCTGGTGCCATGTTCTTTGAGAAAAACTTGTCGGAAGATACTGAAGCTTGAAGATAACGAAGGATAGGTCGAAACATAAAGAAGTAAAGTGTTTTCTGTCCCTGTAAAGGTTTGAGACTTTATTTGAAGAAAGACTACAGCAGTTATTTGAACGCACAGTGGCCTAAGTTTGAAACTTGGGCTGCAACAGCGAAACTAAAAATAAAATACTGTAACAGGAGTTTTGAAGAAATTTATCATCGACTACAAACTGTTATCCACCTCATGGTTCACTTCTTCTTTAAAAGGTTTGTTTCAACCAGCAAGCATAGCATGCCTAACCTTGCACGTGCCATCTCTTGGATGGTCTTTATTTTCGCCATTTTCATGGGCCATAAAAATGGCCACAACAAAGGCCAACCAAGAGACAGCACGTGCAAGGCATGACGTTGTATTTTTGTTGAAAGTCCCAACAGATCTGATATATTTTGCATTCCCTAAATTACTACGAAAAAGTTGATGAAACTCATTGAGGCGTTTTCGAGTACATTTGGATGGCGGGAATATCTTAAGACCACAACAGAGATGGACGATAACACCAAGGCCCACCGCGTAAATGGATTTTGAGGCATTAAAGTTTTATTATTTAAACAGCAATTAGTCAGGCCTTTAGTTCGCTTTTATGTTTGCAGTTTGCTAAGAGAAGTGTCATTTGAAGAAGCACAGCTGAAGAGGAAAGATTGAAGATTGAAAAGAGTGGGAACTTGAGGTAAGGAGCCAATTGAGTTTGTCTTTTTATAAGGAATTTATCATATACTGTACAGTGTTTCATTGCGACCTCATGTGAGGCTGGCCAGAAAATAAAGGCTTGCTTTTATTTTTACAGTTGGCGAGAGAAGTGCCATTGGAAGAAGCACAGCTACAGAGGAAAGATTAAAGGAGTGGTACGGTGAGTTTGAGTGAGTTTGTCTTTTTATTAGTAATTTTGTCATATGCACGCAGGCTATGTTTTATTGTGATGTAATAAGAAGTTTGGTCTTAAAATAAATGCTTTTAACCCGCTGTTAAGTTTGTAGTTTGCTAGAAGAGTGTCATTTGCAGAATCACAGTTGAAGTGAGAGGAGTAACGATTAAAGGAGTTGGAACGCAAGTTGAAAATCAGTCCAGGAATACTTTTCATGCAAGCCTCGTAAGTCGTACAACGCTCTGTTTCATCATTTTAACGTTAAGCCGGGAATACAGTTAGTTTTTAACTTACTTTTTCATTTGCAGTTTGCCAGGAAGTCAACAAGCAGATCTGAAGGGAAAGAAGCAGCGATGAGAACAAACTAAGAAGACTTTAGTGGTAAGTTTTTTAATTTACAATTTGATTTCTTTGAAGAATGAGAGCAACTCTTTCGAAGGAGACCTCCTTCGTTGTTTGGATTGTTTGATATATCTTACCTTAAATGAGATGAAATGATCAGCATCCAGAGCAGCCCCGGGGGGGGGGGGGTGGGGTACTTCCATACTTGACTTGACGGGATGTGCCGCTCAACAGGGTGTCCTTTTGCGGTAAAAATTTTGCGACAGGGTGGATGCGACAGGGTATTATAATAGGTAAAAAAGATTATGCGACTGGGTATCACGCAAAAAATGCCTTCTACACTGTATTTCAGAGGCAAAATTTTTATGCGACAGGGTATACTTTTGGCCTACGTATTTTTTATGCGACAGGGTGCAGGGTGTGGAGAGGTTTTTCGCACACCCCTGTCACTTCCCTAGTCAAGTACCCTCCCCCCCGGCACAGGAGCCAACAGCTATAACAAAGAGCAATCTTGAAAGCATACTATGTTGGAAGCTATTTCTCTGAGAGTCAACTCTCTTCCATTTTAGAAATTACTTTATATTTACAAGAAGAGACCCCATTTGATGTGTAGATATGTGTTAAAACCTTAGCATATGAAACCAAGTAATATCAGAGAGGTGTTTGTAACCTACCAAACTTCCTCAGAGAAGGGTTGTAGGCTTGAACTAGCTGTAGAGCTATTGTTGTCGTTCGCCTGCTATACTGTAGATGAATAGATGAATAGATGAATAGATAAATAGATGCTGATGATGATGATGATGATGATGATGATGATGATGATGATGATGA
>REGL01000365.1:56645-68191 GCA_004194395.1 Aurelia aurita complex sp. Pacific | reverse complement strand
ATGTACCCCCCCCCCCCGGGAGTGTAACCAACACAATTTTTGTAATCTAATCTTTTAATTTTGGTGAAGGTAAAATTTATGGAAATCTGCGTGTATACAAGCTGGCGAAAAACGAACATGTAGTCTTGAGAAAAAACTAGACATCTTGAAAAGTAGACTGGACAACTGTTGTAAAAATCCAATTTATTGGAAACAATGTCGGAAACTGGCTTGATAATAATGATAGTTTTCTCTGTGGCTTTAATTCGATGATAACATAATTCTGTTCGTAACTCTGTTTGATCTTGTAACGAAATTTCCCTCAATGAATCTTGCCTGGACAGGCCTCGGAAATCAAGTGGACTTTGTATTCTTGGAAATGTGTCAACTTAAACATAACAGTTGGTTTTAAAATTTTACGTCGTCATTTAGCTAGCAGGGTTACCAGAATTTGACCTTTTGCTTCAATTCAAAGGGCGACCGCTATATTCTGTCTATCTGTTTCCTTCGTATATTGAGGTGTTCACAAATAAACAGACCCACTGCGTCGTATATAGTGATTGGTTTGAAGAGAGTACTGCAGAGAAAATTGTAAGTTCCTTTTTTTATTTATTCTTACAAGTTTTGATAATTTTGTCTCTTTTTAGATTTTTCTGATTCATTCAGCATACTGTACCGTTTGTGCCAAAAATTAATGTCTCTTTGATACAATAAAGTCCCACCTTTGAGAAACCTATTTTTTTCCTATTGTTCTAGCTAAGATTCGGCGTTTGAGTTTCATGTAAAATGGTTTCTTAAAGACGGGACTTTACGGGACTTTACTTTTTGTGTTTCACATGTTTCAAGAAAGTGAACCTTCAAACAAAATGCCTAAAGAAAATATAACTGTTCTTCCTATTCTCAAAGTTTCTTTCTTTTTCTTGCAGTCAAACGGACTGACTTGCCTTGTTAGCCCTTATTTATCACTGACCGTGTTTTTATACCGGCTCCTATTAGCGGTTGTTTTTTAGTCCACAGTCGAACTTGAACGAAGTGAACGCCAGCCTTTTTTTCCACCGGAGGACCACCAAACGCAACGCCAACACGGATCAACAAAAGAACCAATAAGTTAGGTAGACAAATGCATGTGATTTGACAACGAACATTACAGTAGTTTGAAACTGTTGTTTCCTGTGGGCTATGAAATATGTAAAAACTTTTTTGACACAACCGGTAAATGCCTGTATTGTACCATGGGTTGTCAGACACCGTAGTTATGTTTCAGCAATTATACCGCTGTGGAGTAATGTTTTCCTTCGCATGAGAACAAAGCTCCGGCAATGAAACAAAACTGCGGCGTCTAACCACTCACCCATGCACTCATGCATGATTGTGACACTGTGACTGCCCAATATTGTATTCGATTGATATCTATTTCAAGTTACATTCAAGTGCTGCAGAATTTGGATATGCTTCCTGCCTCTCGACAACCCTTGATAGGGCGTCACATTTTGGAATGAGATTATGAGGCAAAAAGCGTTTTCAGTTTGAGGAAATGTTGCAAATGTTCTGACTTTGCCTTGTTTGCCGCAGTACTCCCTGAAACGTCGGATGAGTGCAGACGACTATGAGTCATCTACGGTACAGATTAATCCAAGCTCTCTTCCTTCTAATTCAGATTCTCGGGTACTTAAAAGCAGAGCCAAGTTTTTCAACTCACGAGAACTCACGAGGGCTCTACAGTTGGAAAGAATCCCATTGAGCTTTTGTAAAGCAGAAACAGTTATTGTAAATAGCAGAAACCAGTGTTCAAAACCGATAAATTCCCCAGGTCCTGTCCGGGTGTCCCGCGTGGCTGTTTAGTTTGAATCGAATGGATAGGCTTTCCGGTCCTTATATTCTAAAATTTCCCAGGGAGAATGACGATCCGGTGGGATCCGGTATGGATAACCCGAGTAACCACACAGAAATTAACTGCTTTTGAGGCTGCAATGTAAATTTTTGTCCAGGTTTCTCCACAAGCAAATTGTTCGCGTTACCAAAAGATCCCCAACAGAAATGTGCGATTGATCTCAGAATACAGTCTGCTGCAAAGAACCTCGTCTCTCAAAAAGGCTTAGTCATTTATTTCTCTAAAAATATTTTCCACGAAACGGTCAGATTTAGTTAGAAAGGAACCAAGGAAGAAGGTCCCTCTTTTTGAAAGTCATAGATAAATGCGTAAACTCGTCAAATTTTGAAAAATATGGCACTGGACTTACTACAAGTCTCTCTTGTCGAGGCCAAAATGTGGCGGCCGTTTAATATCATTGTTTCATTCAAAACTCTGTGTCCAAACGGCAGCTGGACCCAGGCAGTCTTCCACTGTAGTAGGGCCACTGTAGGGCCACTGTACGATCGGTCAGGGGTTAAAAGGGGCTAAATACCTGATGCAATAGGTCGTGTAATTCTCACATGCGATTTCACACGTCGTACATTTACAACGTGACTTTACAAGTAACTTTGAAAGCGTACACCTCTATAACGGTGACCCCATATTTAGGACTATGTAAGTTACTGTAACACTACTGAGTTGTTGTTTGACCGTGTCTACTGGAGGTGCTGAAAGGGGAAAATACGATACGAGATTTGCCGAAAACGACATGATGAGAGAATGGGAATTTTGTGCTGGGACTGAGGTTTCGCGAACTGCGATTGGGAGTACCAATAACAGACCACCAACGGCAAAAGCAATATGCAAGGAATGGGATTTAATCAACGACTGTATATCCTCGAAAACAGAGAAAACAGTGACTGGAATCTCCTGCAAAGTGTAACTGGAAAATAGGGTTAAAACCCCTTTTCAGGATCCTCTCTACTGTGTTAAATTCCTCATATAAGGACGTTCTTTTTAGGGCCAGGCTAAAGTAGGTTCTCGTTTTAAAGGTTGGTTGTACTCCATTCACACTTGCAAGTTGAAACCAGCTTAAAATAAACCAAGTCTTCAAATGTTGCATTTCAATTGGGCATCTAGCAAATCGAGTTAATTTGATTGGTTGAAATTTAACGTGGTTTAGACAGACATGGGTCCCGGAAACCTTTTAGGAGGCATCACCAAGAGATTTTCAATCCTATTATTTGTTTTGGCAGTTTTATTAGCCCTGGTAGTATCTTTTTTATCAAACTAAAACAAGCTCTTACGAGGCATAGTTTAGGAAAAACAGCCTGTATGTTCTTATTTTTGTAAGGTCTTATAAGCGGGTCGACTAAATCGTTTACTAAGTTTCGTCTGACACAGGCCACAACTACATTTGCAAGACAGGGCCAAGAGAAAGAGAAAGGGGTTGGTTGTTTTGCAAGACCCTAGAGTTCCGTTGGCCTCGAAACAAAGGCTCCAGGTTTTTGGCGCTTAAATTGCAGATTCTGGAGAAACAAACGAAAATTGTTACACCACACCAGTCATACACATGGAATCATCTGTTGCAAAGAGAGATGAATACATTGATTCATCTGAAGAAATAAAAAGATATTAATTTCGATTAAAGAGATTGTACCCACATCAACAGGAAACCTTCCAACGTACATTGAAGCCAATTCTTTGATGTTTAATTCTTTATTGGATCGAAATTCTTATATTTTTCAAAAAGAATGACACACTTTATCTAAGCACAATTTCCTGATTTTTCAAATCATTCCGTGATTAATTTTTACATCAAATCTAAATCTTCTAAATTTAAAGTTTCTTATGTTTGTTTTACTGCTGTAAGAGCAGAACCGACAACTTGCCTAGGGAACACAAGGATATCAGCCCTACCACTAAATCAGCTTATTTCAAGCTTACTATGATTTAATTTTGCGATATTCGCTCAAATGTAATTGCCGTTAAAGGTGTGGACAACTCTGTATTTAATTCAGTTGAATTCTCCTTGATGAAGAAGACCCAGGGTCCTTTGCAGGCATGCTGAAATCATGACTATCTGAAAATCAAGCTTGGTCTTGGTGGAAAATGTGGACCCACAGTGCCGATCCATTCATTCTTACTTTCCGCTTAGGCCAAACGCAGGTGGCGGAGAAATGGTTCAGTTTTAAAATGGAATTGCTTAGTTTTGAAATAAATAAGAACTAACCTTTCTTGCCAGTTAACTGAGTATGATTTCTCTTTGTGTCTTCTCCCGTCGAACAGCACTGCCATTTGCTCTTCGTTAGGCCAACGACTGTTTAAGCAACAAAACTAAACAGGCAATGGCATAACGAAGAGCGAATGGCAGTGCTGTTCGAGGGGAGAAGACACAAAGAGAAATCATACACAGTTAACTGGCAAGAAAGGTTAGTTTTCATTGATTTAAAACTGAAAAAAACAATTCCATTTTGAAAGTACTCTCCGCCACCTGTGGGCCAAATCTGATTTTTAGACAGTGTGAAATTGCAGCATGCCCGCAAAGGACCTTGGGTGACAATGGCTCTTTAACGATAAACTTAAGTGGGCAGGGCAGACGAATTAAAGGAGGCTGTCTCTCCCAGGGGTTTTAGGGAACACGGCATTTTTAAGCTGGGGAGCATATTTTTCAGGCGAAACCCCTGGTCAGCATTTACATCACTGGTTAAATGCAAAAATTTGGTGTATATATGCAACGGTAGAATTGATCATGTTTTGTGGTCAACACAAGTGAAAATATCGCTTTGAGGGAATTGGAACCTGGGTTAGAAACTAGTGACTTCTCAGTCTCACTTGTTAACCAAAGTCTTTGTCAAGTCTCAGTTGGTGTTTTCCGTAATTTACTGATCATTGACCACTTGTCTTTAACACAACCAAATAAATCATTTTAAAAGTTGGGACTGTTCTGTGCCCTCCAGATGAAAAGCATTTGACGAAAAGAAATTTTAGAAGGATTGAATGATTTGCAGAAATGTTTGACCTATTTTGGTTGCAAGGGCACTTTATGATCATTGCTCAATTTCGAAAGCGTCAATCTTTTGAGCGTTGCAAGCTCATTAAAAGTACCACAAAGTCATTGAATAGTAGACGAATCGTGCGGCGGGCTATAAGAAGGGAGCAGGGAAAGACACTTGTGGTACCCCTACTAATGTCGTAATAGCTATCCTTACCTATCAATTTCAGAACGTTGTTGTTTCCGTCCGAGGGGATTTTCACTCTTCCGAGAAGGCAGACGAGATTTTTAAAACAATAGGATTTTTAGGGATTTTTTACGGATTTTTCTTGAGTACAAAAGTATTTTTGCCAAAGGTATAAAAGATTTTTACAGAATGATTCACCCCTCGATTGGTTCGATGGTATTTGGAGATTAGACTTCTTCAAACTGCTCCTAGCTAGTACACACAATGATTAAGACACTCGATGTTCCAACAAAAGTTTTCCCAAGTTTATGCAGCTACTGTGGAGGAGCTTTGAAATAAACTGTCTGCTCATTCACACAGTTGTATATAAAAGGCCTCAACTTAATTTTTGAGACGTTGCTTGAGGCAATCTGACAANAAGAAGGGAGCAGGGAAAGACACTTGTGGTACCCCTACTAATGTCGTAATAGCTATCCTTACCTATCAATTTCAGAACGTTGTTGTTTCCGTCCGAGGGGATTTTCACTCTTCCGAGAAGGCAGACGAGATTTTTAAAACAATAGGATTTTTAGGGATTTTTTACGGATTTTTCTTGAGTACAAAAGTATTTTTGCCAAAGGTATAAAAGATTTTTACAGAATGATTCACCCCTCGATTGGTTCGATGGTATTTGGAGATTAGACTTCTTCAAACTGCTCCTAGCTAGTACACACAATGATTAAGACACTCGATGTTCCAACAAAAGTTTTCCCAAGTTTATGCAGCTACTGTGGAGGAGCTTTGAAATAAACTGTCTGCTCATTCACACAGTTGTATATAAAAGGCCTCAACTTAATTTTTGAGACGTTGCTTGAGGCAATCTGACAAGTAGTTGCTGAGTTATGGCATGAGAAAGTGAAATAAATGGTTGCTTCGAAAATAGCACTTCGCTTGTTCTGTGAAATTCAAGTGGATCAAGAAAGGACTCGAGCTCTAGCATTGTATTTGACATTTTAAAGATTTGAAAAAAGGTTTGATAGTTTTGTGAATATAAAGATAAAGGAGAAATAGACTTGCCTCATATTAAACTCGAGGCTAGTCTAGAGAATCGACTTTTGTCGCATTTTGATCGAAAACCAGACCTGGGGTCTTTTGGAGCCCACTGTTTTGGTCTATTTTGTGGCATTCTCAGACGTTATAAACAATAACCTGTTGATCTAAAAAGAAGCTGGGACTTCCTACGTCGAGTTGGTTTTTTCCAACACATTCGACTTACAGTGACCAGAATCCACGTGTGCCTTCCATATGTTGTTAAATTCATTTTATGATCAGAGATTTAATCAACTATTTATTTCCTACTAGACAATTTATTGCAGATTTAACTGCGTGGCTTGGCATGGCCATAGTTAATAGAGGAAAACTTGGAGTCTGGAAATAGTTATTTTCATGACAATTGTGCCACTTCACAACATAGACCCGTCCATCCCTTTCATGGTGCTCCTTGAAAGACTAGCACAAGACGGCACAAGAAGTTAGATGCAAAGGTACACAACAGGGGTGGCACCAGGGTATGTCCAGGGAGGCTACAGCCTCTCTGTCGGCAGCATCTAGCCTCCTTGTTGGAGGAAGTTTTGGATTATTTTAGAAAGAATTTGAAAACTGCATTTTTTTTAGTCATTTTAGCTCCCTGCCCTTCTTCTGTCAGAAGATTTCTGACACAAAATCCTGGTACAAAGGCAACTGGTAAACAAAAGATGGGGCTAGAAATCGTTGTGTTTTGCAAAAGAAGTTCCCATGAAGCTTTTTGTGCCGTTCGCTCATGTCCTCATTCGACGGTGCAGTCATCCGGCGTCCGCCAATTGGCGGATGTTGTGCGGAGCAACCGTGTCACAACCGCAGAAGATGACAATAGTTGACTGACACATATTCATAATGAATTTGATTAAACCATTCTTTTGGGTTCATAAACACCGCTGATGCGTTTCGTAATTAAACATTCCTTATCTTTTAGATCAAACAAAAGAGGGACCGTTATCTATTCGCCATTTGAAGAGCAAATAAAAGGGCAAGGAAAGTCGCCCTGCTGGACAGTTGTCATGAGATTAGAGAGGTAAAAGGAAGGCCCCATGCGGAAGATTGAACAACAAACTTTATTATTGTGAACTTCAAAAGGAAGGAGTATCCAGTGTTGAGTCTCTTTTGTCGTTCTTCTTATCAATGAACAATCTTGTGTTGTATTCAATGCTCTCTTTGGAAACAAGAAAGAAAAGCAATTTGAAAGTGTTAAATAAAGCGTAAAATCGGCTTGTATCCATGCGCTTTGCTCGTGTTAATTATTGAAAAGTACAAAACCAACTGGGGATAATAGACCGCCTTTATTTTATCGTCATCCATCGAAGGCCAGAGCGAAAGAGTTTGGTTATGCAGGGCAGCTGAAATTTTGAGCAATAAAGTGGGATTTCGTATCAAAATAGAAGGCTGAGTCACAAGGAAACGAAGCAGAAGTTTCAATAAGGACAGAGCTACGAAGAGATTCACTTCAAAAAGCCAAAGCGTGACAGCAAGATGAACTCAAGCCAAAAGATATTTGCTGTTTGTATCTTATTTGTATTTTGGCAAATCTTGAATCCAGTGAATGGAATGAAAAAACGAAGGGAGAGAAAACGATGTCCAAGAGTTTGTCTGAGAGAACTTTCAAAACAATTTAATACATTAAAGGTGAGTCTTTTAAATCAACGATTTAGAGTTTTCATGTTTAGGTGCCTTGATTATNGTGTTGAGTCTCTTTTGTCGTTCTTCTTATCAATGAACAATCTTGTGTTGTATTCAATGCTCTCTTTGGAAACAAGAAAGAAAAGCAATTTGAAAGTGTTAAATAAAGCGTAAAATCGGCTTGTATCCATGCGCTTTGCTCGTGTTAATTATTGAAAAGTACAAAACCAACTGGGGATAATAGACCGCCTTTATTTTATCGTCATCCATCGAAGGCCAGAGCGAAAGAGTTTGGTTATGCAGGGCAGCTGAAATTTTGAGCAATAAAGTGGGATTTCATATCAAAATAGGAGGCTGAGTCATAAGGCAACGAAGCAGAAGTTTCACTAAAGACAGAGCTGCAAAGAGAATCACTTCAAAAAGCCAAAGCGTGACAGCAAGATGAACTCAAGCCAAAAGATATTTGCTGTTTGTATCTTATTTGTATTTTGGCAAATCTTGAATCCAGCAAATGGAATGAAAAAACGAAGGGAGAGAAAACGATGTCCAAGAGTTTGTCTGAGAGAACTTTCAAAACAATTTAATACATTAAAGGTGAGTCTTTTAAATCAACAATTTAGAGTTTTCATGTTTAGGTGCCTTGATTATTTGCTATCTTTTCGGTTTATTTTATCATTTCAAATCTCAGCAATAATATGATTGTGGTGTACCGATCAGATCAGTCATTCGAAATAGATCGAGTTGTATGAATATGATTTGGGTATGATTTCATTCGCTCCATTAGATTTATCGAAAAAAACAAGAAAGGACATTGAAATATTATTTGAATTTTGTTTGCGTAATGGTAAATTTTTGTTCAATCTCCTCTAATTTAGAAATGAGGGGATGAGGACCCCCACGAAAAGCACCTCTTTGTGACTGGGTATCCTCTTTGAAGATTTTTATCAAAATTCAATCCTGATTTAATTCAATTATAAGCAACGTAGTTTTATCAACTCTGACTCAACCTGGTAATGGTATGTTTCGGGAAAGTTGCTAATATATTACAGAATAAAATCTTTCGTAAAATCTTTCGTACAATATCAATATATTCCATTGACTCTTCTCAAGAAATTAAAAATATTGGTTGCGACAACATGTCTAGTTGGTTTAGAAATTGTGTAAGTTTATCGTCCAGTCACAGCACAGAAAGGGTGGGGCTACCGTAAGACATATGTGTTTATTTCTGAATAACTATGTTTCGTTGTGTTTTCCTCCATGAACAAAAGTGCTGTTTCCCTGTCATGTTTCCTTTTATCTTATTGATTCTTTGAAGAACAGAACATAAAACAACACCGATTCTTGTTTTCCTAACAGGATCAAATTATGTTACGTCAACAAAAATCAATGTTCCATTTGTGACAAAATTAATTTTCAATTATTTTCTAAGAAACACGCACAGAGCGTTGCTTCCTGAACCGCTTTCGTTTTGCTTCAAAATAAATTGCTATTTCTTTGGTGAACCGGTATTTTTGTTTGCTTGTTGTTGTTTATTTGTTTGTTTGTTTGTTTGTTTGTTTGTTTGTTTTTCTGCAATTGATAACAGGGAAAGGACTGGTGGCTAGCTTTTGATTTGAAAATGGCGGGAAATTTGAATTGGAAACAATTATCATCAGCGTGTAACAAGTACAAAGTTTTACAGATTGTATCGAATTTTCATAGAAGCAGTTATCCAAAGTTTTCGGCTTGATGAGTTTTCGGTCAGCTGCAGATTTCAGCATATGTTCAGCAAATTAATCTACTGTGAATGTTTTTTTTGATGTACAAAGGAATATCGTTTTCCTCTGGGAGGAAAGCATTTTAGATCTGATAAGGTATAGGCACTTCAATAGCATTAACAACACAAAGGTAGGATGTTGTTAGTGAACATTAAATGTTATTTTTAGAGTGCTTTGAATTTGGACTTTGTTTTGTAGGAATTATGACCTTTCATGCACTCACAAACCACAAAAACTGTCATTTCATCTGTTCTTATCAATGCATAAATCTTTCTTTGAACCTGTCATTAAAGACCTACAGCTACCCATGATCCTTTGCGGCCTCAAATGCGAATTGCGTGTGGTGTGCATGTCCTGTGTGCCCTATTTTCTATTTGTTTTGCTTTGTTTATATATATTGTACCTAAATATTTACATGACAGATTACTAACTACACTACTGTACTTAACCTACTTTACAACACTACCATGATGATACCAAGAGGAACAAAATGCTATATCAAACCGGAGGCCTCGAAAAAACTAGACATAACTGTTACGAAAAATATATCGAACAAAAAATAACAAAATGTTTGCAAAGGAAAGGTACTTAGTGGTTGCGTGGCTTGTAACAAAGTTTCAATTAAGCTTAATCTAACCGACCAGTTTCATGAATAAATTGTAATTTTGGCTCGACTCTTTTTATCGCCATACAGTAAGAGCTGTGTTAGAACCTCATTTGAAAGGTTAGTACATCCAAGGGATCCTAATAATTGAAGTATTCCAGCAAGAAGGTTTTTCGTCCTTGGAACCCAAAATTTTTGCTTTTCACTCAGCGCACAAAGGATCATGCTTATTAATCGATCTTTAAACTTGAAAGACTTTTATTGATATTGCATTCGAATTTGGTTTATATTTAGGTTGATAAGATAGTTTTAACCTTTCATGTGTTCCAAATTGTTTCTATTTTCGAGTCTTGAACCCGTAGGATTTTTGAATCATGTCTGGTTCTTGCGAAATCTCCATTGTTGAAACAATATCAAGATCTTTCTCATGACCCTTTCATGAGGATTTCCTTATTTCTTCAACTTTGATGACCCAGTAAGGTAGTGCTGATTGAAGGATTGAAAATATCTTCAGGGCTAATGTGTGAGTGTGATGCTCTCTCTAAAAAGCCACTGTCACGTAGGGTCCTTTGCGTCCACGCTACGCTGCGATAGACGATTACGAAGAAGATAGCATCTGGGGGTGGGCGGCATTTGAGCAAGATGTATTGCGTTCTATAATGGAAAGAACATTGATTCTGCCGAAACTTGATCATCAAAAGCAATACATCATGGTCAAGGGCCCCCCGATGCCATCTTTTCCGTAATCGTCTATGTATTGCGCAGATTCTCTGAAAATCTCACTTCTCCTGAATGGAAAATTTAGATCCACACTTCAGCAGATAAAGTGATGGGAAAGTTTGAGTTTAGTTAACTTTTCTATTGGTGCAACTACTACAGTGTGAGTCCATACAATCTCTTAGACTGATTACACGAGTGTCAGTTTTCCGCATTCCGCATCTTTCGACGTTCGAAGGATGGCAGATGTTCGATTTTTCTTCAAGTCTCTCGTAAGATGTAGTCTTCTACTTCTACTTCTACCAGTACACTGAATGCCTTCTAAAAAGTAGCTTAGCATCAGTTAAAAGAGTCTTAGCATCAGTCTCGCTTTTGAATCTGGTTGACTGTGGGTCCTCCCCGGGGGGACCACTCCTATACTTGCCTATAGTATCATGCTCGTACAAAGGCTTAAAATTTGCACCCTAAACGCTGACCTGTTTTGGCGAAATGCATACCCTAATCGCGGAAAATTTTCATGAGAACATACCCTTTCCCGTGTCAAAATAGAACTTCTCTAATTCAGGTACCCTAATCGCTGACAAGTCAGTTACTAAATTTGCTAATATTGCCGGTGTGATTTGAAGAGGAGGAAAATGCTCTCGACTTCCTTCCCCATCTTATGCTGGTCTGATGAGTTCTTTGACTCGTTAAGAATTCTTTTTTCTAAATCATGACTAAAATATCATCGTAGAACAATTAAATTTATCAAATGCAGAAAAGTG
>REGL01000365.1:24627-55244 GCA_004194395.1 Aurelia aurita complex sp. Pacific | reverse complement strand
TAATTTCGAAGAAAACCATAGTTTATTGATGTCTACAATATGGTATCAAGCAAAAGTCTGTCACTCTTCTGGTTTATGATTTAGAAATTTGATGACGTCACACCCTCAAATGAGTTAAAATGTAAACAACGCTGAAATTTCGAAAAATATTGAAAGTTTCTGAAAAGTCCAACGGTAGAATTAAAGATAAGTAACTAAAGTTTGTTTCACGCCACTCAGTCAGAAGAAATAGATCACAGAATTTTACACCCACCTTTTTACGCCGAGTTAAAGATTTGAAAGCTATGCTGGATCAGCCACCATTTAATTCCCCTATTCTTTACATTGTCATTATCACCCAATCAGATGCGTGACAGACTGCTTTTAAAGCATTCAGCATTTGTCCAAAATACACGTAATGCAATGCACCGATCCATTAAAACACTGTCAAAATCTAATAGCAACTTTGTGACACTTTTCAAGACGTTAGAATATAATTGCTCATTAAACTGGATAATTTTCTGGTTAACCGAGGTTACGCGCAAAAATCTATGATGGGTGCCGGGACGGAAACCTTCTCTTGAAACATGCATGTTATTAAGGAGAGCCAACCCTTTAAGCTAGCTTAAAACGATCGGGGCTTAAAAGCAGGTTTTATTGGTCGGTGAAATGCTGGCAGGATAAAGTGTGGGATTTAAGTCACTGTATTTTATTCAATGAAAAAGTAGTATTAAGCGGTAGGAGTTTGCTGTTGATGGGACACAGATGCTTGTAAGTAGCTGGAATGGATTTAAGTATTGAGTTATAACAAAGAAACAGTGTCAGAAAATCATTTTAAGTCATTCGTGATTGCCAAGAAAATCAGATAAGAGTCAAGTGAGTTGAATATTGTTGCTCAGTTGGCACTTGAACAAACTCATTCGAAGTCGAGCAGAGAAACCACGAGACGGCTCGGGAAAGCAACATCAATAAGGTTTTAAGAAAGAGACAGTATCTTACAATTGTTTACGGTTCATTCGTGCCAGGAAAAACGGGATCAGAGAAATAGGTCAACTTGGATATTGTTGCTTAGTCGAGACGTTGCTCAATTGGCACCCAAGCAAGGTCATTTGAAGGCTTGAGAGGAAGGACAGCGAGACGGAAAGGAGAAACAGCAGAGAAGCAAGAAGCAGTGTCGCAAAATCATACAAAGTTTTCTTGTGCCTACCAAAGGAATCAGATTAAAATCAATCGATTTGAACATTGTTGTTTGGCTGATTCGCCCAGAAGGTCATTCGAAACTTCAAGCAAATCCCAAGCCTGTAAATCGGGAAAAAACAAAACATTATGAGACCCTGGTGTGCTGCCCTAATCCTAGTTCTTACCACTGTTTGCAGCATAAATTGCAAGAGTAGGTACAGGAAACGAGATGGGTTGAAAAAGATGGTCAAGGAATTGCAACTTCAGCTTAAAGATGTTAAGGTTTGTTATCATCCAGCCTCGTGTTTATGGTCCGTGAGTCACCATCAAAGTTCTTTTACCTTAGGAGATGTCGTTGTTTCTGGACAATGGCTCGGAATTACGTAATGAAATTTCAGCACTGTCAGCTTTTTGGCGATATTTGTGTGTTGAAGATTTATTTTGGTAACTTTTGTTTCATATCCTTTTATTATTTTTGGTTAACGGCTAAATATGAACGGTTCGTACTCTAATAAACAACGTAACTCGAAATGTAACTGAGAAATACCCCCGTATAAGAACCTACAATTTTGTAATTTAGCCTGGGTTCTCGTAGAATGAATACAACTGATTGGTTCTTACACAATAGGGATCCAATTTGACAATTTCAGCCTGTAGGTTCTTAATCCCCTAGGTTCATATGCGCGGGTGTTTACGATAATCTAAATTCTAACCAACCATGTCCCCATGGCCTTTTGTCATATTGGGACGGAGATGAAAAGGCCTCGGTTCCAATATGGCAAAAGGCCCTGGGGATGAGGTTGAATTCTATCATTCAATTGCTGAACAAGTTCAAGTTACTTTAAGACTCATTTAATCAAGGAACAATAAATACTGAAACAGACGCAGAAAATAAATGGCTAAGTGGGTGGGTAGACATATAGACATAGTTGTTGCTCCCCGTGGTCTTGTCCTAATAGTAGAGTAGCTTGTAGCAGAGTAATTCAGTAAATATGTATGGTAAATTTTTGCAGAATGTTAAAAAAAATAAACAAATGGATAACCCTGCAAAGGCAAAGAAGCAGGGTAAGTGAGAGGGTTGAAAGGGTTTGATTGAAAATTCACGGGAGGGTCTATCACTTTCCACTTTCGTCCACAGCCTGCCGAACTTGCCGGAAGGTATTTTTCTCTTCAGCAGTCCACTGAAGTAGTGAAATGGTTCTTTCTAAATGCATTCATAGAGAAATGACAATTATCTCTGTTTTGTGAGAGTAGGAGATTGACGTTGAACGAGAATGGCTCAGTAGTGGTAGCACCCTTGTCTACCAAGGTGGTTCCAGTCTTGACGTGTCGAGATTCCTGCGTAGAGCGAGGAGACCGTCAACTCTCTCATTCCAGGCTTTGGGAATCACGAAGTGTGGTCATATCCAGAGTAAGGACCAGGACACTGATTTGATAAGCTAAGCTTCTCTGTGTCCTAAACTATCTTAATTGTAGTGTAAATAATTGTATTGATTGTATTTAGGATCGATGGATAATCATATGAAACTGAAACTACCTTCGGATGCTAGGTAGATATATGGGGGAAATATGGAGAAACAGCATTTTCTTTCGGTGGGCTGCCAAGACGCAAATAACTTTTTGGTAGCCTAAACCCAGAACTGCACTGCGAGGAATAACGAATTGATGAGAAATCTAATTTTTCAACAGGCAGAAATTGAAAGACTGAAGAGACAAGTTGCAAACACAGGTGCAGGGCCAACAGGACCTCGAGGACCTAGAGGAGTTAAGGTATGACATTTCTGTATATCTATTGAGTTAACTGGGTGAGTAAAGGAACACAAATGCTTTGATCGAAAAACCCCAAGGTGTCTAAAGAGCTCTCAGTGCTCCAGTTTCTCTTTGACTGACCTAGGCAAGGGCGCCTACCTTGTAGGAAGTGTGTTTATTCCCGGTACCGTACGCGTAGTAATTGGTGTCCTATGACCCGGTCCTGTTAATCTTTGTATATCATAAGAAGTTTTTCTGGTTACAGGGATTTTCAAATTCTAACGCCTGTTACTGTTGACCAATCAAAAATCAGGCTATCTGATTCTCTGTAGCCAGATCGTATAACAGTTGATCTCGTGTTCCATAAACACCGGAATTTGAAACCACAACGTTATTCATACGTCATCTCGACCTTGAGAGGACTGACTCTGTGTACTGCTGTGTCACGGTACGGTTCTAGGACACTCTCTGTACTGGGTCACAGGACACCAATTACTCTACAGTACTGGGAATAAACACACTTCCTACAAGGTAGGCGCCCTTGATCTAGGTCACTAACTTTGGCAATCAGACTTCTCAATTGTCTCATTGATATTTCTTTGTGAAATTCGGGTCTTTTCNTCGAAAAACCCCAAGGTGTCTAAAGAGCTCTCTGTGCCGCAGTTTCTCTTTGACTGACCTAGGCAAGGGCGCCTAACTTGTAGGAAGTGTGTTTATTCCCGGTACCGTACGCGTAGTAATTGGTGTCCTATGATCCGGTCCTGTTAATCTTTGTATATCATAAGAAGTTTTTCTGGTTACAGGGATTTTCAAATTCTAACGCCTGTTACTGTTGACCAATCAAAAATCAGGCTGTCTGATTCCCTGTGGCCAGATCGTATAACAGTTGATCTCGTGTTCCATAAACACCGGAATTTGAAACCACAACGTTATTCATGCGTCATCTCGACCTTGAGAGGACTGACTCTGTGTACTGCTGTGTCACGGTACGGTTGTAGGACACTCTCTGTACTGGGTCACAGGACACCAATTACTCTACAGTACTGGGAATAAACACACTTCCTACAAGGTAGGCGCCCTTGATCTAGGTCACTAACTTTGGCAATCAGACTTCTCAATTGTGTCATTGATATTTCTTTGTGAAATTCGGGTCTTTTCGGAACTTTTTAGCAGGCTTCTGGTACATCCCGTTCGCCTTATTATATTGATCGTGACTAATCGCTTTTTCCTTTTATCCACAGGGAGATCCAGGATTAACTGGTGTGCCGGTAAGTTTCTTCTGACACTGATTAAAGTCATTAAAGTTATCCGTCTGTGAGAACATAGTTTGACCAGCAAGGGTGACTTTTGTAATAATTTTGTATTTTGTATTTTGTTATTTTAATTTTATACAGTTTTGTTAAACAAGGGCAGATTTTGTAACACAATAGCATGAGATGCTTTTGTTGACACCTGAATTCAAAGCGATTTGTGGCTGCAGACAAAGGAAATTCTCTCAGCCAGGAATTCAAAACAAACGAAGCCGCAAAAATCTCTCTGAAACCCCAGTAGCTAGTGCACTCGTTGTGCATTCCAGAAATTGTTTTTAAGAGCAACCATGAGCGTATATCGAAAGAAGAAGGATATATCTAAACATCTACCTCGAATATTTTATTTGTTTGGTTCGGAAGCTGAACAATAAGTGTGTTAAAAACACCCAAAAATAAGAGAATTGAATCTCCTGTCAATCCGCTTCTGAACCAAACAGATAAAATGCCCGAGGTATAAGTTTAGATATATCCTTCTTCTTTGCATTTATGCTCATGTTTACTCTTAAAAATAATTTCTGGAATGCACAACGAGCGAGCTAGCTACCTGGGTTTCAGAGAAACTTTTGCGGCTTTGCTTGTTTTGAATTACTGGTTGAGAGATTTTCTTTGTTTGCGATCGCTAATCGCTTTGAATTGCGGTGTCAATCAAAACCAACTCGTGCTATTGTCTTACCAAATCTGTCCTTGTTGTTCTGTTAAAGACAAAGCGATTTCGCAGCATCAAGAATTGATTTCACACCTATGCAGCCGACCATAATGTTTTGCTTTCTCTGTTTGTTTGTTTGTTTGTTTGTTTGTTTTGATTTGACTGAGTGCACGCCGAGGTGTGAAATCTATTCTTCTGAAAGCCAGATTGGTTTGTCTCCTTGGAAACCTTAATCTCTTGTTTGTACAAAATTCGCCCTTGTTTGTTTGACACCAATTTTTCGAACATTACATTTACGAACTCTAACTAATTTTTCGAAGTCCTTGGTCGATCGAATGTTCTCCCTGGTGCCTTGGAGAAGAAAAATAATTGCAAATTACACCGCCAGTGCGAAAAATCGGAGACTAATCGTAATTCTATTTCACATATGATCGTTTTGCAAGAACGTCGATTTTTTCTGAGCCTCAAATGATCTTAATCTTTCCATGATTCATGCAGACTGTGTTTTTCTTTTGATGATAGCCCTAGCATTATTGTGCCATAAAGGATTCAGGTCCATCATTATTTTTGAAAGGTTCAAGGCGTTTCTAGGCCCTCGTGCTCTGGGTATCTTTTACAGTAAATATGTCTTTCATTGATAATCTAGTTTTGACGGTGAATATATTTTCTTTTTTTTGTAGGGAATAAGAGGACCAACAGGACGCAAGGGTGAACCTGGAAATGCAATTCGGGCAAAGGTAGCTATATTTGAGTTAATCTGTTTCAAAACGCTTTCTCATTTCATTCCCATGCATTTTATTTTAAATTCTTCCCTATCTGTAGTACGATACAGAATTAAGAATTCTTTCTTTGTGAACTGTGTGATTTTATTTAGATTTTCTATTTAGATTAAACTTTCCTTTTCACAATCGATAAACTTATTTTTGATTCAACTTTAATGTTTTTTCAGGGAAGTACAAGTTCCTTTGCTTTACCAAATTGTGCAAGTGATGAATTCCTCACTTCAAATGGAAAAAAGATGTTCTGCGTCAAACTTGGTAAGATTTAATTTCCTCATAAATAATTTGTTAGACAATCAAGAAATCTAGATTGCTTGCGATTGATTTATTAAAAAGTACCTACTAAAGGAGCTGTCATAAAACATGGAACAGCAGAGTGGGGCGGAAGGGAGTTAACAGGGTCACCAAAACAAGTGGGTGAAAATGTTAGGCTAACAAACTCTTTCAAGTGATAAACATGGGCCGTGAAGCTAGTTGTTTACCATATTTGACAAGTGATTTAAACACTCTTTCAGCATCATTTTTTCTGCTCTTCTCTTAATCATTGATATTTTTCTCATTCTCAGTTTCTAATACAGTGGTATCTGAAAGTTCTTCCCTGCCTTCGTAAAACGTTGCACCGATACCACATGAAATTTGGTATTGAGAACATGATGCACAGGAAGAAATTGCACTGTGCAATGAAGAAAATGTTTCGTGAAGAAGTTTCTAAGCCACACAGTTCATTTTGAAGCCCTGTGGTCATCAAATTTGTCTGCATATATTTAGGGGCTATGTAAACAGTTTTTGGTTCTTGCATGGGGCTTCGTTCTTTTACGGCGAAGTTTTAAATCCCTTCCACCCCCCCCCCCGCCCCCTGTGTTCCATACTTGATGACTGCTCCCTAAATTTCCTTTCAAGCCATCAGCTATTCAACGAAAGATAATAAATACCCCATGACATACCCCGGGTTCGCATAAAAATTTCAGGCGTTTGAACAATCGTTGTGCCTAGTGTACTGGATGGATCTGAAGATTTTGACCAAATATCCCCACTGAGTTTTCACTTACTGATCAAAGTCATCCCATCTGCTGGATGACTTTAATCACTTGTTCTTGACAGCAAAAGAAGTGGGAAATAGCACACATTTTTTTTTTATTTTCGCATATCTTAGATCTGATGCACAATGCTAACATGAAAAGGGGTACTACATTTTATTCATTCCTGATCTGAAAAAAATAGAAAGTTAATCAAAGTCACCCCCATTTGACCGTACTGCATTGTTTTATAGATCTAAAAAGTCTCAATGTCAAGGATAAAACCGGTGAGTTTACTTGTAACATTCATGTTTTGTTAAATGCTAGATGTTGCCTTCAAATCTATTCGTAAATTCAAACAAAAAACTGATACAGAGGGTTTCAGAAAACACGCTACTTAAAGTGAACGACCTGAGATATATAGCGCTTGTCTATAAAGAGGACAAAGAAACACCTAATTGGTAAATTGTTTTCTTTAGCATTGCTTTCATTCGCCACGCACTGGATAATAGGCTATTTATAAATCCATGAGATCTCATCTTTTAACTCAGGTTATTCACTTTAAGTATTATTTGAAATTAAATAAAGAAATGATAAGATTCGAGAAGACGTTTTGTATACGATGGGAAAGCACAATCTGTGTACAATATTGGTTGAGGAAATGGTCAAAATTGGTCTAGCCAAGGGTACCATTTTCGTAAAAATTGGTTCAGACAATGGTCAAATTGGTCTAGCCAAGGGTACCATTTTCGTAAAAATTGGTTCAGACAATGGTCAAAATTGGTCTAGCCAAGGGTACCATTTTCGTAAAAATTGGTTCAGACAATGGTGAAATTGGTCTAGCCAAGGGTNTCTCAAAATTTCTGATCAAAATTTGCAAAGCATATCCATCCCTTTTCTTCATTATTTGATTCTTAATTTTTACTGCTAGATACGAAAGATTTTTTGTTATCTGCTACACGAGTGTTATGGATCGTTCTCAAAATTTCTGATCAAAATTTGCAAAGCATATCCATCCCTTTTCTTCATTATTTGATTCTTAATTTTTACTGCTAGATACGAAAGATTTTTTGTTATCTGCTACACGAGTGTTATGGATCGTTCTCAAAATTTCTGATCAAAATTTGCAAAGCATATCCATCCCTTTTCTTCATTATTTGATTCTTAATTTTTACTGCTAGATACGAAAGATTTTTTGTTATCTGCTACACGAGTGTTATGGATCGTTCTCAAAATTTCTGATCAAAATTTGCAAAGCATATCCATCCCTTTTCTTCATTATTTGATTCTTAATTTTTACTGCTAGATACGAAAGATTTTTTGTTATCTGCTACACGAGTGTTATGGATCGTTCTCAAAATTTCTGATCAAAATTTGCAAAGCATATCCATCCCTTTTCTTCATTATTTGATTCTTAATTTTTACTGCTAGATACGAAAGATTTTTTGTTATCTGCTACACGAGTGTTATGGATCGTTCTCAAAATTTCTGATCAAAATTTGCAAAGCATATCCATCCCTTTTCTTCATTATTTGATTCTTAATTTTTACTGCTAGATACGAAAGATTTTTTGTTATCTGCTACACGAGTGTTATGGATCGTTCTCAAAATTTCTGATCAAAATTTGCAAAGCATATCCATCCCTTTTCTTCATTATTTGATTCTTAATTTTTACTGCTAGATACGAAAGATTTTTTGTTATCTGCTACACGAGTGTTATGGATCGTTCTCAAAATTTCTGATCAAAATTTGCAAAGCATATCCATCCCTTTTCTTCATTATTTGATTCTTAATTTTTACTGCTAGATACGAAAGATTTTTTGTTATCTGCTACACGAGTGTTATGGATCGTTCTCAAAATTTCTGATCAAAATTTGCAAAGCATATCCATCCCTTTTCTTCATTATTTGATTCTTAATTTTTACTGCTAGATACGAAAGATTTTTTGTTATCTGCTACACGAGTGTTATGGATCGTTCTCAAAATTTCTGATCAAAATTTGCAAAGCATATCCATCCCTTTTCTTCATTATTTGATTCTTAATTTTTACTGCTAGATACGAAAGATTTTTTGTTATCTGCTACACGAGTGTTATGGATCGTTCTCAAAATTTCTGATCAAAATTTGCAAAGCATATCCATCCCTTTTCTTCATTATTTGATTCTTAATTTTTACTGCTAGATACGAAAGATTTTTTGTTATCTGCTACACGAGTGTTATGGATCGTTCTCAAAATTTCTGATCAAAATTTGCAAAGCATATCCATCCCTTTTCTTCATTATTTGATTCTTAATTTTTACTGCTAGATACGAAAGATTTTTTGTTATCTGCTACACGAGTGTTATGGATCGTTCTCAAAATTTCTGATCAAAATTTGCAAAGCATATCCATCCCTTTTCTTCATTATTTGATTCTTAATTTTTACTGCTAGATACGAAAGATTTTTTGTTATCTGCTACACGAGTGTTATGGATCGTTCTCAACATTTCTGATCGAAATTTGCAAAGCATATCCATCCCTTTTCTTCATTATTTGATTCTTAATTTTTACTGCTAGATACGAAAGATTTTTGTTATCTGCTACACGAGCGTTCGGGATTGTTCTCAAAATTTCTGATCGAAATTTGCAAAGCATATCCATCCCTTTTCTTCATTATTTGATTCTTAACTTTTACTGCTAGATACGAAAAATTCGATGACAATCTTCGAAAGCAAAAGTATGATTCAGAGTATCCATGGTGATACATGGGATGTAGGAGTCGTTCAGCATGGTGAAAATTTCTACTTTATGAGTTCTGTCCTTGGCAAGAGCTTTTCTATTTACAAATGGCTCAGCACGAGGTAGGTTTTTCAAGATTTTGTCTCACAAAGTGTGCACTTTCAAAAAATTGATAGGAAACGGAAATAATAACTTATCGTGAAAAATGTACTCGTTGGCCCTTCTGCTTTCTGCTCCTTTACCGGGTGAATCAAAAAATTTGAAACGTTTGGTGGCCTATGGAATAGAAAGTGTATGTCCGATGTTTAAAATAAAATGTAAAATATCAGTCAAAGGCTAACTTAGATGTGAACATTTTGTTTGGTAAAATCATTCACCTTTCAGACAAAAACATAAGGATAATCCTAATCCTAGCAAGGGGTTCGTATTGGAACGAAAATTCCATGTTCGTTTCTGGTCCTTGATTTACTTGCCATTGAAATACAAATTCAATCCAAGTGTCTATGTCAGGGATGTGATTTATATTGTCAATGACAAGTAAATTCTGGAACAGGTCTCCCTGTGGCACGACCAATCAATCGAACGTCCGGAACCAAGAATTTTCGGCATTGCGAGAAAGTTTCGATCGAATTCTCGTACATTAGTTGTGTCCTCGTTTCGAAGTGCTTTTTTATGAGTTGTAGATTGAGCGAAAAGGTTCAGATCAAAGATATAAAAAACGAGCGAAGGTTACCACGAATTGTTATCAGTCTAAAGGTTGTCATAGGTTATAAATCTTTAAAAAGTTGGTGTATAATTCTATGACCTATTTCTTTTAATTGAATTTGAATTGCTCGAAAGAAACTTTAACTACTTTGCTATAATTCTACCGTTGGATTTTTCAGAAATCTTCAATATTTTTCGAAATTGCAGCGTATTTTAATTTCAAGTCATTTTGAGGATGTGGCGTCATCAACATTTCTAAATCGTAAGCCAGTAGAGTGAAAGACTTTTGCTTGATACCATAAAGTAGACATTCCTAGAATATGGTTTTCTTTGAAATTGTTTCATGTTGCATCAAACGGTTTAGAAATTACGACGGTTTTAAGATTTTTCAAAATTGTTGTTGAATTCTTAAAAGGAAGAAAAATGTTCTAAATCTGAAAATTTTGAAGATTGCAGAAAAGTTAGAATTATAGCAAAGTAGCTAAAGTTTCTTTTAAGTCATTCAGTTCAAAGGAATAGGTCTTAGAATTTTGCACCCATATTCTTAAAGATTCGGAACCAACGCTGACAAATCTGTCAAGCAAACACTTGATAGCATAGTTTCCAAATCTTTAAAAAGGCTGGTGTAAAATTGAGTTACCTATTTCTTTGAACTGAATGACTTCAAAGAAACTTCAGCTGATTCTCTATAATTCTACCATTGGAATTTTCCGAAATCTTCAATATTTTTAGAATTATAGTGTTTTTCTTCTTCTTCAAGAATTCAAGAAAAATTTTCAAAAATACTTAAAACCATCGTAATTTCTAAACTGTTTGACTTAACATAAAATAATTTCGAAGAAAACCCATAGTTTATGAATGCCTACAATATGGTATTAAGCAAAAGTCTGTCACTCGTCTGCTTTATGATTTAGAAATTTGATGACGTCACATCCTCAAATGAGTTGAAATGTAAGATACGCTGAAATTTCCAAAAATATTCAAAATTTCTGAAAAGTCCAACGGTAGAATCATAGATAAGGATCTAAAGTTAATTTCAAGCCATTCAATCAGAAGAAATAGGTCATTGAGCTTTACGCCCACCTTTTCATGCCGAGATAAAGATTTGGAGGCTATGCTACGCTTGATATTGAAAAGTTTGACTTTTCTTTGTCGATTTTTGTGAATTCGAATGATTTTCTATCGTAGATTCTGGCCGATGAAAGAATTGCCAGTTCGTGACGCTAGAAACTGGAAAACATTTGTTATGAATGGAAAGCTTTATTTGGCCATTGCAAGCAACAGCGAATCTCCATCATTTGTTTATCAATTTGAAACTGAGAATATCGTGGTAGAATTCCAACAAATTCCAGTCAGGAAAGTTTTCGATGTTCAGCATGTTCAATTTGGCAAGACATCGTATCTTGTTTACTCCTCAATCNGGGACGCTAGAAACTGGAAAACATTTGTTATGAATGGAAAGCTTTATTTGGCCATTGCAAGCAACAGCGAATCTCCATCATTTGTTTATCAATTTGAAACTGAGAATATCGTGGTAGAATTCCAACAAATTCCAGTCAGGAAAGTTTTCGATGTTCAGCATGTTCAATTTGGCAAGACATCGTATCTTGTTTACTCCTCAATCCATGGGCCTACTTCTTCCATATATCGATGGAATGCAGTAAAGAAACGATTTGTGCTTCATCAGATTGTCAATGCGCATGGGACAGATGTTGAGTCGTTCCAAATTGGAAGCAGAATGTTTTTGGCGTTCGTTGGTAAGTCATCCAAAAATGTTGATACGAGTTTTCTGACTTCACTAACCGTGCCATTGTTTTTCCTTTTAAATTTCGCCTTGCTCAGTTAAATGCCAAATAATAATCATTGTCCTCTTGTCATAAAAGGATGCTGCAATGACGGCGTGAAAACCAATTAGACTTTTCAGGTCTTCTGAAATCAGGGACGTACCCAAGGGGGACTCACTGTTTGAAATCCATTTGAAATCCTTTTGAAATTGCCATATCTAGTAAACATGATAAACTGAAATTGAGATGGAATCTATCAATATCTTATTCATTGCTCTGAAAAGTATTGTAAAAAGTACTTAGCATACAACATACGGGATTAAATACGATCGCTGGTGATAAACGCCGGTGAAAGAAAACATATGAAGGTATGAAATTACCAAATTATTGAAAATAGCAATACTGACAAGTTGTGTTTCGATTATGTTGAGATGCCTTTGATCCTGTGTTTCAGGCCATTATCTGGATTTTCTGCAAACTATTTTTTGAATCTTTTGAATTTACCACTTGACTACTTTTTGAAAATTCCAAAAAGAAGATAAAAAAACGTCAATCGTGCAGCTTTTCGAAAATCAGTTTTGATGACATGGCCCAAGTAAATTTGCTGCAATGATTTTGCGAAAAGAGGGACTTTTTTTGAGTCAGCTGATTGATTAAGTTCAAACAGATAGTTAATGCAAATATATTTGCATGTTTGGCGGGGTGGCTATGTTTTTATTGGGGTGGCCAGGTCAATTTTGGCGCCCCCTATGCAATATGTTTCCATAAACACACGCGTTTCTATAACTGCTTGATATCACAATGTGATCTATTTTGCAAAGGCCAATGAAAAAAAGTTTTTGCAACATAAGTTTAAAATTCAATGATAATGTTTTCACTGAAAATGGGAGCAATTAATGGAAAAAATTCGTCCCACTTCCTTTTTTCCCTGTAAAGTCTCAAAGAAACCTAATTGAAATCAGCGGCGTGGCCAGGTCGAGTCAAGTAGAAGGTAGGAAAAGGAGAAAGTCTGGGGGTGAAGCCCCAGGGAAAATTTTTGAGGACACACCCTCTATTGTGGCTTAGAACGCTTCTAGAAATCCAATGTTAGCGGTCCTACAATAGAATTTGAGTATTTTTTGTAACAGTTGTTTATACACATAAGCATATCCAAGAAAATTTTAGAGCAAACACAAGTTTCTTTGGCTTAGAATGCTTTTCTACCTAGGCAAACCTTTGTGCGAACACATTTGATCTTGTCTTAGGGCGATTCTCGCAATTCTGAATGATTCTCACAGAACAACTCTGTGATAGCTGGTCTGGGAAAATTGTTTGAAAAGTCAATCTTTGCTTTGGCTTAGAACGACTCTCCCAGTCACTATTCAGTATTTCTCCGAAAGATTCTTCTGCCCTTCCCAATTACTTTCTCTTCGTTTCTTGAAGAATCTCAAAAACCATCTTTTGATATAAGTTGAGGCAAATTCCCCCCATCCCCACGTGTGGCCACACCACTGACTGAAATCATAATAAAGCCTTTCTTCATTCAGATGATCTTGCAAAGACGTCAAGGACCCTTTTTTGTTGAGGAAAGTAAAGCTTCTTTTCCCCAGTCAGTAACAGTTCTGCCCAAGTATCACGTAAGATCAGTTATGATGTTCCCAGCCAAATAATACAAACAGGCAACATTGGCGCCCCCTGATCTCTATTGGCGCTCCCATTCAGGGGGGGCCATTGTTTTATTTTAGTTTCTAATTCATATGGTTTTTGTTGATTTTTTATATATCTTGAATTCATTTAGCAATGGCTGATGGCCCTTACATCAACTTGTACGTATCAACATCCGAAAATGGCACATTCACCGAGTACATTACAGTAAGTGATGTTGACAGAGGATACGCATTGCACCATTTGAAAGTTGGACAAGAACATTATTTGATAGTTGCAAAATTCAATATTGAACCTTCTGTGATCCTCAGATGGGATGGGAAAACATTCAGGGCGCATCAAGTCATCGAAACACGTTTGGTAAGGCATTATTTTACACTCTTGGTAAACTTGCCCCAAGTCGTTTCGTAGTATACTTTCAGATAAACTTATTACATTTGACGAAATAGACTTAGGGCAAGTGTACACTGGTTTAAACGCTTTGGCGTGCAAGGAAACGTACCAGTTATCCTAAAAAGTCCCCACTTTTGGTTAACTCTACGGCAAGGCCGTACACTGCATGGGGGCAGCAGGAGCAGTTGCCCCCTAGAATTTCTCAAAGTACGATATGAAAAGGTGGAAATAACAGATATTTTGGTCATTTTTCAGGGACTTTCCGTTATTGCTCCCCAGAAAATTTGAGCTGTCTACGGTTCTGCCAGACTGATTTTATGGCCATAGTTATCGCCATTGAAAGGCTGCCAATCTCGGTTTGGTCTAGTAGTCTCGTTTTGAATAGCGATTACTGGGACTCATCGTAATAAGTCTGCAGCTATGCTCTACAGAGAGGGATATGCTTTCGATTTATTTATTTCCAAATTCCCAATACCTTAACTCAGGTATGGAAATCTTGATCTTGACTTCCGCTCATGAACTCTGAGTCACTTGTTTCGAGCAGTAAGGGTATTAAAGTTTCCCAAAATTACTCATACCTGCCACCAAANAAGGCATCATTTTACACTCTTGGTAAACTTGCCCCAAGTCGTTTCGTAGTATACTTTCAGATAAACTTATTACATTTGACGAAATAGACTTGGGGCAAGTGTACACTGGTTTAAACGCTTTGGCGTGCAAGGAAACGTACCAGTTATCCTAAAAAGTCCCCACTTTTGGTTAACTCTACGGCAAGGCCGTACACTGCATGGGGGCAGCAGAAGCAGTTGCCCCCTAGAATTTCTCAAAATACGATATGAAAAGGTGGAAATTACAGATATTTTGGTCATTTTTCAGGGACTTTCCGTTATTGCTCCCCAGAAAATTTGAGCTGTCTACGGTTCTGCTAGACTGATTTTATGGCCATAGTTATCGCCATGGAAAGGCTGCCAATCTCGGTTTGGTCTAGTAGTCTCGTTTTGAATAGCGATTACTGGGACTCATCGTAATAAGTCTGCAGCTATGCTCTACAGAGAGGGATATGCTTTCGATTTATTTATTTCCAAATTCCCAATACCTTAACTCAGGTATGGAAATCTTGATCTTGACTTCCGCTCATGAACTCTGAGTCACTTGTTTCGAGCAGTAAGGGTATTAAAGTTTCCCAAAATTACTCATACCTGCCACCAAAGTCTAAATTATAACAGCAAACAAGAGAACTTGGCAATATTCTAACCAAGCGGTTGGGTCCTATAAATACTGCAAAAAGCCAGGAAGCGGAGCCTTGTCCGGTGAGACCAAACTCTCCAACAAAACTAACTGCCCAGTTGATATCATAGCATTAAAGGGTTGATTTCAACCAGCATGCTTTGCACGTTTCTTCTCTTTTTTGTCGTCATTTTCATGGGCCTAAATTCCAAAATGGATGGACGCCGATCGTAAACAGAGTTACTGATCAGTCGGACACTCTGATCAAACAATCATGATTAATTTATTTTGTTTGAAAGTCATTTCTTAGCATGTGGACAGTTCACAGACACAAGACCTGTTCGTACACAAGCCATTTCTCTACTAACTTTTCGACTTTTCTTCGTTCTTTCTATTAGGCCCGGGGATTTGCGAGCATCACAAGTTCTCTCATGAGCAATGGCAAAGAAGAAACCTATTTGGCTGTAGTCAACTCCAAATCAAACCCTGCCATTTATGTTTACAACAAGCAAGCACGTTCATTTATCAAGCTGCAAGAAATGGAATCGAAATTAACACGTGATATGGACTTTTTTACCATGGGTGAACACGTGTACCTCGTTGTGTCTGCTGTTCAAAACACCAATATCTACAGAGGAACCATTAAAAAGCGCCCTTAGAAACTTGCTATTATTTTACACGGTATCGTAAGGTGAGGTGGCAGTTTGACTTATTACCTGAGTCCATTGCTTTCTTGCGTTCTTTGACTTTCCCGTCGACTTGACAACAGGACTGCCGACCAGTTAAGCAAGGATTGCCGCAGGAAAACAAGGTACTATAAAGTAATAGTAACACAGGATGTCCTAAAAATTTTCTGCCCCATTTATGTTGCTACTGTGGAGGAGCTGTACCGTCAATTGTCCCGGCTTTTACGCAATTGCATATTATGGGCTTAAACTTAGTATTTGAGACCTTGTTTGAGTCAATCTGACAAGTGGTTCCTGATTTATAGCACAGAAAAGGCAAAATAGGTGCCTGCTTCCAAAAACAGCACTTTGCTTTTTCTCCGAAATTGTCAGAATCACGTAAATTTCGAAAGAAAGGCTTCTCACAGCACAAAATGTAAAGATTTCCCGTAATTTTTCCCTTGGAAACTAAGAGAAATGCATGCTTCCAATGGTTTCCGAGGTAGGAAATTTCCTTTTCCCTCAAATGTTTTTGGGGGGAAATTTCCTTTTCCATGAAATTTCCACATCAAAAATTATAGGGAAATTTAATCATATTTTGCAGTGTCTAGCATTGTATTAAAAATTTTCTATACTTTTCAAAGGGTTAATAGTGCTATCTTTTAGATCAACAACACTACTAACATTTTAAAAACTGCAGAAAAAACATTACTGCAACTTTGAAAACCCTTCTTTTTTAAATTTATGTGATTTTGTCATTGCTGAAGAGCACTTTGTAGCAACCACTTATTTGCCTTTCCTCAGCCATAAATCAGCAAATGAAATTGATTCAAACAAGGCCTCAAACTGTAAAGTTGAAGTCTATCCTATGCAACTGTGTAAACAACGGGACAATAGACCTTTTAGCTATTCTCAAATAGAATCTGAATCGAACGATATTTCGCTACATTTTGTAGAATTTTCGAATGTGCACAAAAGTGATAGAAGCTCTAACGCCACTCAGTCGAACCTCTCGTATAAAAATGTATAAATATATCGTTCGATCCAGGCTCTTTTGGAGAATGGCTAAAAGGTATATTGAAGGTATAGCTTCGCCACAACAGCCACACAAAGGGGCACAACGTTTTTGGGACACCCTGAATTTGCTGGGTACGGAAGAATACAATCTTGATGCTTGAAATTTTGTCACATATCACGAAGACTTAAAAACCATTTCTCTGTGTTAATTATCCAAACCACAAAGAAAATTTTGATAAACTATTACTTAAAATGTCTACAGGATCCATTTGGTATGGCTGGATGATCCGCTGGAGGGTAGCTCGTTATTTTCAAGGCCCTCCCAGAGGTTTTGGAGCAGGGATGCTCGGAATTTTTAAGCTGAGAACAAGGGAATTTCGTGAAAATAAAATGGGGAACAAGAGAACAAATTATTGAAAATGATATTGTTGGGGCACGAATTACGGAATTTTCTGATTACAGTATTCTTACAGGGAATAAGGGAATAACTGGAGAGCAGGGGACTTCTGACCCTCCCTCCCTCCCTCCCTCCCTCCCTATGAGGGCCTCATTTTTTACGTAGGTAAACAAATTAGGTAGATATCTGGACAAGGAAAATATCTCCCAGCTACCTCTCCCCTCTCACCTTTGCGACTTAGTGGAGATAAGGTGCACCTTTGAATCAGGGCTGTAGAGGGGATGGCGTGAGAGGGAAAAGGTCGCACTGGAGCCTCAGGCACTAAGAGGCTTAATTGCATCTCTCCTTTTCACTAAGTTTAATAGCTCAAATAGATCATAGCTGAATGTCATATATTTATATGTCTATTTGAGAGTTGTGAAAAAGGCCTGTTGTTTTCTATGTAAAATATAATTATAAAGAACTATTTTCAGTTAGTGAAATGGGCATCGTTGCAAGGTACCCTGTAGGGAAAAATTTTTTACGCACTTTCCTGCAAAATCCAGGCCCGAACTCCTTTTGAAACGAAGTTTTTGCAGCGCCGTCAGACATGATGAAAAACGTTGGCTGACCATTTAGGGCGATGTTCCTCTAGTGAATGGGCATTTTCACAAGTTACCCTGTGGGGAAAAATCTCCCTTGCCTGTCTTTGAGCCTTGGAACCTTCTCTGCAACCATGCTTGAATTGCTAGTAGAGCGATTTGTATTATACAGTAGATCATGTATCTAAAGAAAAATTTATTGTAAAAACGTATAGCATTGCTCATATTTAGTAAACTTTTTTACTCAGATGAGAATGTAGGCTTTTTATAACACGTAGAAACTATTGTAGTTTGAGTCATTTTTACGGAAAGATTTTACGGAGGATGTTTATTGGTAGTCGTTGTTGTTGCTGAACGTTAAGTTTCCGCTGAATGAAACCATGTAGCTATTCTAAAACGAGTTTGGATAGAATGATGCTTTTGTATATTTTGTAGAATTTGTGAATGTGCACAACAGTGATAGAAGTTCAACGCCTTTCAAACGACCCTTTTCGTTTAAAAATGTATGGTTTTATGGTCAACATTATTACCTGACTGACGTTTCAAAAACGAGGCAATACAGGAATCCCGCCAATCCCATTGGTTAATCGCACATTTCCCGCGGTTTTCTCGTAGCCTTATATTACACGATACAAGGACGCGTTTTTGTCACCACAGCAACTGATTTAGGCCTGTGAGATTTACGATAAACTTAAGAGCCATAACAGTAGCATAATGCGTTTGACTAAATGATGTAAGTCAAAATTAGAAGCTATCAGGTAATGAAACTCACACTAACCGGTTTTGGAATTGTACAGGAAAATATAAAGTCCTTGGTCTCGCAAGCTCGGTCTGTACTTTTGAGACCTCGGGCTTTATATTTTCCTGTACAACACAAAACCGGTTAGTATGCGCATAGTAATAACTGTGAATAATTTTTACAAAGAGCATGCTACCTACGTACGATTTGTTCTTGGCCATTTAATTACGTGCATGTCTCATTTTATGAAATGATGAAATCTGAGCTACATCATTTTGTGAAGTAATGTTATTTGATGTTTAGGGACTAAGCAGACTAGGATATTTTCCGTATACCGTAATTGTAAATCAATTAGATTTTGTGTTTTAAATCTGTATTAATGTTTTTGTTTTATGCATTTGCTTTAATAGATCATGTTCGATTTCCCCACTGTTTGTATTCTGTATCATTCCTTTATGTATATAAGCAACTTCATCATTTCGTGCCTTAGCCTTTGATGACGTTTGCTCACGTAAAGAAGACGTGATCTTATATCAAAAGAAGCAGGATATATCTACAATTTGTCATCTAAAATTTGATTATCTATAGAATAAGAAAGAGTTTCAAATTTTCTGGGAAACAAAGGTGATGTTCGAAGGGTTCGAAGTGCTGTTTTGAAGCAACGACTTTTTTACTTTCGTGTTCCATAAATCAGCAACCAATTGGTTAAAACAAGGTCTCAAACTCTAAGTTAAAGCCAGTCCTATGTAGCCTACGAGTGGACCCATTATCCAACTGGAGAAAGGTTCTTTAAAGATAACTGGTCTACACGTAGGCTAGCCGTGTACAATAGTATCACGAACAGAACAATAAGAACGCACAGCTTCTGGAGCCACACATGGGGCATGATTTTCTTTGGGACCCTTGTAAATAAGAAACTGAAGAGCATGCAATTTTTCTTTGCAACTCAAGCACTTTATGATCAACGTCTGATTCAGATACTTGAAATTCCTGCGACATGCATAATGAGTGAGTTAGCTACACATGTTTCATGTAATGATTGATCGGTAGCTTTTGCGATAAGATTCGATGAGTTGAGTCTTCGCGCAGGCTACCGATCTGCCGCATTTAGCACTGCGTACTCTGCGTACTGGCATTTCATTTCAGTCAAAAGCACAGGAAAATTTTGCCCAGGCTCTGTTACCCAGCGTGCAGCGTGATGTTTCGTAAAATTGCACTACCAGTCTTTGAATGAGATCACTACAAAGAGGAAGAATATTCGTGAATTGAAACAAAACCTTTCCGAAACTGTATCCCAAAAAGTCGTAATTTGGCGTGAGAATTGACACATCGATAGCTTTACATCTTCATTGAAACAGTACTCCTTTCTATCTTTTAATTTAAAGACTGCGTCACAAAAACTCTCGTTGTTGGTGAGTTAGGCATGTGATGTGGTTATATGGGTTGCCTGCTTATTCAGTTTTTACTGAAACATAAAACTTCCTGCTCTATCCATCAAATTATCTTATCTGACGTAGTAAAATTGGTTACATCATCATGTAACTTCCTAGTAATTTTATCTGCTTTGCACTGGTTTTAGTCTGACAATGATTGAGAAGTCTCTAAGATAAGCCACAATTACGTACCATTCATGGGGATATGTTATCAAACACGAACATCTTTAAAACAGCAGGTTTTGAATCGCAATGGCACAAATGAAAGTTTACCACTGCAAAGAGAATCTCTTCGAATTTTGCCAAACCTGCCTTTTTAGCAGAAGGTTCAGAGGGCATTTAAAACCTACCAAACATGCGTTTTGAGAATTTCGCGGTCAATCAAACACAAATTCGGAGTCTGCCAAGCAAGCCTACTGTTTTCAGAATTCGTGCCAATCAAACACAACCTTACAAGTCAGTGGCTAATCTCCAAAATGCAATAATTTTATGTCAGTTCTCCTCAGCCGAAGCTTTGCTGTGATCAGTTTCAGATGAAAAATGGTTGTGCTTGTTATAATTTGCTGAAATGTTGTTAACGAGCCATTTTCACCCAAGATGCTTTGCGGGCATGCTGCAATGTCAAATTATCTAAAAAATCAAATTTGGCCTAAACTAAAAGACAAGGTCAGCTGAAGTCAAATCTATATTTTCTGCTCAGGCTAAATTTGACTACACGAATTTCCATGGTAATATGTGCCGCTGGAGTCTATGGTGCGTTTACGTCCTTGAATGTGTCGTTTACGCCTTTGGTTCCTTGTGTTGAGAACATGAATTATTAAACTCTATCCACAACCCTACCCAGCTGTACTGCTATATTTGGTAACATGCCACAGTTCAATCAATCAAGCAATCAATCAATCAATCAATCAATCAATCAGGAAAATTGAATCCCTGAATGCCTATTTCAATCCTGGCAAACAGAAAGAATTCAAGAAATGAAAAATCAAAGTGATACATTAGGTTTGGTCGATGAATCTTTCACAATTATCACAAATTTCTCTTTCAAATTTTTTTCAAATTTCAAGATCTCGGTGTCTGCCCAAAATTAACTCGCCATTCAAATTACTTCAATGGAACTGCTGTAGAGCATGACTCATACGTCATTTTGGTTTGATTTAGATTTACTATTAGAGTCTTATATTACCAAATTATTTTGAGCTGAATTTTTGCAACTTCTAGTTGCTTAGAATAACTATTAACTCAACTCAATAAATATTATGAATGAAAAGTAGTAAGTAGAACATTGAGGTGGAGCAAAACACTGACGTTATTCAGACGAAATTGAAATATACGTAGCCCCCCTGATGATAGTAATTTGTGGAATTTATCAGGGGGTCAAGTAGCAAAGGTATTGGTTTCAAATCACTGCAGAAGAAGCGGATATGAGCAGCCAGGATGGAAGGAGAAGTCTCTTCATTTTAAATCAGTTTAATTCACATTTATCGACATTTAATCGCCACAAACGGATTACTAAAGGAAGACTCATTCAATAAACAATTATTCTTGATTTCGTTGGATTCATTGAACAATTATTCGTTGGATTTTGGTTGCGTCGAAATTGTTCATGTTGAAGTTGGGGTATTTGTTTTGAAGGGAAGTGGCCTGAGCCATTGGCATACTCAAGTCAGAGTCAGCCTTCAACGAGAGAACCGAGCCGTAGGATTTACACCTCAGCAAAAATATTGCTTTAATTGTTGATCAAGGATTTATTCTATTCGATAATTGGAATATATTATAACCAAAATGACTGACATAGTGCAGGCAATCTACGAATACACAGGCGAGCATGGGCTCAACTTCGGGCCTGGTGAAAAAATAAATGTATTGGAACGTGGCGAAAATGGTTGGTGGAGAGGGGCACTTGTCAAGTATGACACAACGGATGGTCAAGCTACTATCGAGGGATGGTTTCCATCAAGTTATGTCCAACAAACTGCTGTGTATAATTCACCGGTAATTGATGTGTTCATTTGATGATATTAATAACTAAATTTAAGTAAAAATATTCAGAAATTAGCAGCCTTGTGTCACAGCCTAATGCCCTCCCAGACACGGTTGTTGAGGGATGGTTTCCCAATAAGCTCCAACTGTAATTCACTGGTAATTTGATATAGAATAAACATTATAATGTTTTCAATAAATCTAAGAATAGAAGAATTAATTTTGTATTATAATTCTCTCAATAATGATACTGCTAACTTGAAGAATAAATGTAGGAAATTGAGCCGTCGTGAAATCGTGATACCCTCCCAGTTACAACTGTGTTGTGTCCACGACCTCACAAATAGCGAAAGACAATAGAAGACTCGAAGCATTGTCTAGAAAACCAAAGAAGCTTGGGACATTGTTCAGAGAACAGAGGAAGGCTCGAGTAATTCTTTAGAGAACAATGGGTTGCGAATGGTAAACAAAAGGTTGATTTAACAATTGGACAATAGAAATATTCTCACCCACTCACTAAACAAGCAAATGGACTAAAATACTAAAATCCAAAATAAATAAGATTTTATTTCAGAGATTTCCACATTTTAAAGAGGTTTTGTTCCCTTTATGTTTCAGCTTGAACTCCGTTGTTTTCAAATTCTTTTTGCTAAGTTTTGAGTAATCAAAGAGCTTTCAAAATAGAATGTGAAATCCTAGAGCTGCAAGTAGTCATGAAGGTTCTCACAGATCAAGTTGGTTACAAAGGAAATTCCCCAAAGCTGTAAAATCCTTCTTTTGGTTTCATTTGAGTTCAAGCCACAGAAAATTAAAAATGCATAAACCTATTTTTTATAAGAACCTTCAAGAGACTTGTAAGAAACCGAGTATGCAAAATGTGATAATTTTAAGAAACTTGAATCAATACTGGCAAGATAAATCAGAAAGTTCTCTTATTTTATCTTGATACTGGCCCAAATTCTTAGTTTCTCATAAAAGTGCATGCAAATGAAAAGTTATGCAAAGTTTCCTAATGATCTGATGACCATAAATGAAGAGTTTCTTGTGAAAAATTCACACAAAACCAGACAAAAAATTAACAATTTTAATTCAACTAATTGTCATAGTAAGAAATGCTGTTAAATGCCCCTTGACTTTTCACATAAATCCTTTAGCCACAAGGAGGTCTTGGCTTGAAGTGAAAAATTCACAGCTTGGTTTGTTGTTTTGTTTGGCCAACAACTTGATTCTCTCTCACACCTTGTTGTTGAACCTGGTCTCTTCTGATAACATAAAAATTGTCAATGTTTTTCTTTTCTAAGCATGAATAATTAAAAGATTATCTTATCTTGGAACTATTTTTTGTTTTGGTTCCTTGTGTTGAGAACATGAATTATTAATGCAGGAATCAATTTCCTTCTAAGAATCTTGCACAAGATTCAAGGAAACAGAGTGTATATTACAAAAAGTAGGAAATAAAGTTGAACTGGCTAACTTTTTCATATCGCATGGGAGCGGTTAAAAGTTAGTTGAAGACTCCACTATATGGTATATATATATATATACAGTACAGTGCAGGCCTAGCGCACATTAACATGGCTTTCCTGCCTAAAAATTCTTGTTTAGAAAAATTTACTTACATTCCTTGATTGGCTCAAGAATTTTATCACAATGCGAACAACAGTTTTTATCATGTTAATGTGCCTGGCCTGTACTGAAATGGGTTAGAAATTCTATTTTGCAACGTTAAAGCTTCAAGAATAGTATTTCATTAAAATTGAATTTTAATGAAAAATTCTTTTGTTTTCACAGACCAAAGATCCTGTGTTGTCACCATCTTCACCAAGCCATCTATTACCCCCGCATTGGAAAGCAACTCAAACTGGAGATGGGCAGACCTACTATTACCATGAATTGACACAAGGTACACTGTTAATGCTTTTGATACATAGTAATGCTAAAGATTGTGACAGGAAGCTTTTTACAAAAGATGCATTTGCACAATATCATTTTGTCAAATTCCTATAGAATAATTACTGATTCCTAATTAGAACCTTAGAACCATCTTCAATCAATTTGACCAGACAGACTGGCCAAAAAAACCTGACAGTTTGGCCGCAATGAACAGACAGGCTGGCCGAAATGACTGTTGGCCGAAATGGAGGTTTGCCGAAATGACTAGAACACCTGGCATGCATGTTTTACAGAAGAGAAAATCCTTTTGTTTCCTCAAAAATAATGTGAAATCTTCCAGAATTTCCTGGAACTCGGGTGTTTTTTTTAAAGAGAGGTGCACCCCTTAGTGCTACTGTAGGCCTACTGTGAGTCATACAATAGTTGGGCATTAGTTTGGTAGTACTTGGATTGGAAAATTGGAAATTGGAAAATCTGGCAACCTCAAATAAGCACGTGGATTGCAACAGATGCCTTTTCGCAAGTAATTTGACACATTTGCTTTGTGGCTGGGCGTGTTCCTGAATGTAGGTTGTGGTCCTAGAAATGACTCCTGCATGCCATAAAAGGCACTGTTATAAAGTTCTTTGTCAAGTGAGATACTGTGGTCTTTTCCAGTCATCCTGGTAGTCAAGTGGATGAAGGAAGTGTCCCCAGTGGTGGCAAACATTTAGCCAAATGTCGGGGGGGGGGGTGGAGCTATAATTGTTTTTTAAATCATATTGAAACAAAAGGCCATTTCACTACCCAAGAATAAGGGTGATTGCACCCCCTTGTCCCCCTAGTGTCCATTGCTTTATGTGTGAACCCCCAGTTCTAATATTCTTTCTTGCTTTTTAAGGATCATGAAAACCTAACAAAGCGTACAATTCACTGATATTTTTTTCCAATATTATGTTGTTTTTAGTTATTTACTAGTTGTTTACTGTGTTCTGATTTGTTGTAAGTGTCCCATACTCAATAAGCTTTACTTCTTCTATGGCGTATGAATTTTGTATCTATGTCTTAAGAAGTATTGATACATGTTTTTCATGAATCATTATCATCATCATCATACATGATACTGTACATCAAACAGCACATTTTTCATTTGAGGTGGGAAAAGACTTTTTTGTGAATAATTTTTTCGGTGCCTCAGGAAATTTCCTATTTCCTGAATCATCCTGCCAGAATCTCCTCATATGTTTGGAATTATAGATCAGCTGGTCATTTTAGAGATAAAAATCCTCCCATTTTGGCACTCAAATTACAAATTTAGTCCATTTTGATGTATGATAATAACTGATACAATACAGCTTTGCTGACTTCAGGAAGCCTTGAACGCACTTAGTCAGGCCTCCAGATAGGTTTTATAAAACGCTGAAGTCCGTAAAGAGGATAACATTTGTCATTAAGCTTCATGAAAGCTTGTTAAATTTATTTTTCCAACATTATTGTGCTAATTTACCTTTAAGCTTGACCTTGCGTCAGGCCAATAAGATGTAAGTGGATTGTAACTTACAAAAGAACCCTTTGAGGTCATGTGACAAAACCAATGACCCAGTCAGTACCATGATACTGTACTTATGACCAAGCGTTGGGCTAACAAAGGATGGGGTATTTGAGTAGCCAAAATTAGATTACTTCTGTGAGATAAAAGAGAGCATTGTTACATAGAATTAAAAAGTTTCTCATAAAGGTCAAGTACCCGCAATTCCAAAAACTGCAGCTCATTTGGATGTTGGAATAAAAATCTTCAATCCTTCCAAGTCCTTGGAAAGGCTGGCACTTTGCACTTTCTTTATGTTAAGAACAAAGAAGGTGCAATATGTCCACAGTTTCCCTGACGTCATACACCTACCTCACAATTATGTATTATGACTGAAAAGGAAATTGAGAAATTACCATTTGCTTCTTTTATATCAATCACAGCAAATTTCGGATAAGATTTAAGATGGAAGAAGAGAGAGTGAATGCTGTACACTAACTTGAAATGAGGCAATCAAAAGCCACAGAGCTTGTTGTCATGTAATCACAAGGAGCCTAAACATTTGGCAAGGAATGTAAAGTTTTGTTTCTAGCTTTTATGTCCACCATTTAATGACCCAATACCAAACGTGAATAGTAGAATATGCATTATATTGATGTGATAGGACTTGTAGCTATAATTGATGACACATCTTTTTGTACCAAGTTTTCATTGATTGATCAGTGGAATATTTAGCAATTTCTTTCACTCCTTCTGGCACAATTCTGAATTTCTTCACCATGTAAGATAAGAGCCTTTCAAATATAAAATGCAGTGCAATTTATATAACATAGAAAAGTTTTTCTGAAAATGTTGCGTTTTGGTTTATTTAAAGAATTGACCAGGCTTGTGTCTTATTTTCTGTTATATAATGATATAGTATGTAATTTTTGGTAAAATATTTTCCGAATTTTACACTCAATTGTGTTACTGTTTATTTGTGCAGAAACATCATGGACTTTGCCAGAAGCAATAACTCCAAAGAAAACACCTCCGGCAACACAGCCAAAAAGATACACAATTTCCACATGTTCATCTGTCAAAAAACCAATATCACCGAAACCGACAATTGAAGAAGACCGAGCGTTGTTGAGCCCTACGTCAGGTGAAAGGCCAGATGTTAGAAGTAATAGTAGTGCATCTAATGTAACTGGTATGACAGTTGTATCCTGTTTTTACTCCATGATTAATTGAATTATACACCCTGCAATACAGATCTTTTATTACTTAACGTTGTGAATTTTCAAATGAGACAAAATCTTTGTTTGTTTAAAGGTTTGTTTACACCAATTTAAAGTCAGGTGATCAATCTCTTGATAAAACATCTGCTGATTTGTCAACACATATTTTGTGCTATGAAAACTNAACCAATATCACCGAAACCTACAATTGAAGAAGACCGAGCGTTGTTGAGCCCTACGTCAGGTGAAAGGCCAGATGTTAGAAGTAATAGTAGTGCATCTAATGTAACTGGTATGACAGTTGTATCCTGTTTTTACTCCATGATTAACTGAATTATACACCCTGCAATACAGATCTTTTATTTACTTAACGTTGTGAATTTTCAAATGATACAAATCTTTGTTTGTTTAAAGGTTTGTTTACACCAATTTAAAGTCAGGTGATCAATCTCTTGATAAACATCTGTTGATTTGTCAACACATATTTTGTGCTATGAAAACTTGCACCGCCATGAACGCAAAAATTAATATAATACTGAAAAATTCCCAAGAGTATGGCCACTTGACTTTAAATGGTTGAAATAAACCTTAACCAATAAGGTCTATTCTTGCGAGTTTATGTCTACCAAATGGTAAAAGAATCTGCAAGAATTCTTATGAGAGGTATATGTTGAATTACATTAAAAAATGACTCAGTTCAAATCTTCTATGACTTAACTATACACAAATTAGGCAAGTTGACATAAAAATTCTTCATATCCTGATATGAATTCCTCAGAGATATGTATGTATGAATATTTCAACGGTATTTGCATTCTTTTTTAATTGTGAAGAATCCTTGGGTAGAGAGACGATGCTGCACGCAATATTGTCCCTATAGTTTGTGTATCCGATTTGGATATCAGTTATGAGGTGTAGAAAACCTGGTGATATGAAAATAAAGTTTCAGTCCTTATGAACCAACTTGAAATTTCTTAGGCTTAGGAAAGAAATTGAAAATTACTGATTTATTTCAGTTGACAGTGGATACAATGGATCAGTTTTCTCGCCATCTCCTTCATCTTCAAGAGAATCAATCGATGCAAAGAGTATTGGCAGTACTGGCAGTGGAGGAAACAGGAGGGTATGTTTCCTGTTTTGAATTTAAAGGCAATCTGTCTCACTCATAATTGGCTGAAGATTGTATAAGGGGTTAAATATTTTTATGGCAGGATTACCAGAAAGAATTGGAAAAGAGATCGTTTCGAATTGAACTGCATTTTTATCATGCGGAAAATTCAAAGGGTCTAGCCTCTTTGTTTGTTTGTAACCTTATTTTAATTCGATTTTTTATTATCTAGCTATACATACATATATACATGCATACAACTAATCTAAATCGAATCTAGCAGCAAAATGAAAAATGAAATAAAGGAAATTTATACGTAAATACGTAAGCTAAATATCAGAAACTAAGTGGACATAAATGGACAAAATCTACAGGATATCATTAAATTTACAAGCATTGCATTTACAGGTAGAGCCATTCCATTGTTTTATCAATATCAAGTTCGTGACAGAGCTCCTTTAAGTGCCAATTGTATGTGCTATATAAAGACATATTTTTGAGCTTCTTAACTGTTCTTGAGCGTGGTACTGGAGTTTCTCAAATTTTTGGTCATCGTAGTACTAGTTTCTTATAAACCAGTTTCTTTTCAAAAAACGTGTATCATGTGAGCTATCACTGACTCAGTTGTGATATTATTGTACTAATTTTATTTCCTTCCATTTTAAAGAGGAGGAAGACAATGGCCATGAACTTGACCCCAACTGTAAGTCTCATGTCAGTTTTTGTTGCTTTACTCAGGTTTGTGGTTTTGGACTTTAACTGGGAAAAATAACGATCTTTTTTGTGGTGGTTGGTACAATTACTAAATTTATTTAGTCCCAGAGAGGGAAAAAGAGTAGAGTCTTAAGTAGGTTACAATAGAGTCGCGGATACAAGCATGCCAGTGATTTTAAGTTGTGTTCTTGCACGTGAAATAGTGACAGAATAAATATTCTGTACAGGAGTCTAAAGGTCACATGTCGATAGCTCGTTTGCTGATCAAAAACCCCTCCCCACCCCTCCCATAAGATTTAGAACAGCAGCATTATCAAGTTGTGGATGTTGATTCTGCTCTGATATATTTTCGATGCTCGATTTATCAATCCATCATGATAAATCGTGGCAGTGTACTATGATGATCTAACTAGGATAGGCTCAGCATTATTGTGTTAAAATTGAGAATATGCTAGAAAGTTTGTTTTGCCTTATTTATCTTATTACTTGTTTATCATGCACTCGTCTTTTCACAAACTTGCTAAACTGAATGGTACTACTGTTATGAAAGACTCTTACAAGAACTATAATTAGATGCATTTTCGGTTGAATGAAATGAATTAGAAAATTACTACATTTATTGTATCTTCGTTCAGAACACTGATGAATAAATGCTTTTTTTACAGAGACCTTCGTTCTTCAACTACCCTACTATCGAAGAGAGTAAAGAACAAGCTCCTTTGAATCAGTTTGAAATTGCTTTTTGCGATAATTTCTGGGTAAGATAGCAATGAATTTGGAAATTCTCGTCTGATATTTTTATTGCATATATGTCAATTTTTTCTCCAAATGATTGAAGATCCATTTTACCACTTCATGGAAACTGTTGAAAACACAATCTTGCTGTTGCTTTTTCAGTTTTTCCTTTTTCCCTCCTTCTCACTACTACTTTTTTGTTTTGAACCCTGGAGCGAAGCTTTCTAATGCTTAGTTTAAACATCGTATTTTTGCCGTGTCGAATCGAACTGTATTAAAAACAGCAGGATCTGCCGTGTCTAAAAATCTAATGTAAACATCGTTTTTTGCCGTGTCGTATTGAAATTAGAATGGCTAAAATAGCAATTTTTCAAAATGCATAAGCACAGTTTTCTGATCACACGTAGAAACCGCGGACCATGGCCTAGAGTTGATCAATTAAACATGGCAGAAATATGATGTTTAAATCAAGTCGTTTTTCTGCCGTTTGATACGACAGAGCTGGTGAACTCCTGCCGTTTTATCTATTTAAAACGGCAGATGATTTAAATTTTCTTAATGTCGAATTTAATTGACACTTAGACGTTTTTAGCAACATCTATTGAAGTCGACACTGCAAAAAACGATGTTTAAACTGGGCCTAAAATCCATCTCAAATTAAATGTCACGTGAAAATTTCCTCGAATTAAGACGATTGAAGCACTTCGCATGATTAATTTTGCGTTATCGCAAATCTTACATGACATCTGTTTTGAGACAGACGTTAGTCTTAGCTTTATGGGCGAAAGTTTGCCTGAATATGCAACATGGCCAAGATCTTAGAGACGAGAAACTATAGCTTACTTTCTTTTACAGGATGATTTGGGGGAATCGTCTGGATTTGATATTGTTCGTGGACATTTTCAGAAAGGAAAATCAAATTGCAAAGAAATGGCTGACTTTTTCAAAGAGAGGTACGTAAAATATCTGTCTCAGATTAGATTTCACGTGATATTTGCGATAACGCAAATGCAGAACACTGCAATTATATCACTTGCGGGCATTTTTTTACATCTATTTTAGACAGACTTTAATCATCCTTCTTGTTCAATTTCGGATAGAACTGAGATACCGGCTTGGCTAAAATGAGCTTCGCATTTTTGTCAGTGAACTGCAAGCATTCTTCGATTTCTTTGCGTTTCCAAATTCTTAAATGACCCATAAAAAACTTCAGAAATATAGCTGAGGTGTTTCTTCTACCGCTAAGTTGTCGAAACGGTTACAGAAATGATAAAATGCGAGACAGCTACTATTACATACAAAGCATTGTCGGGTCTTGCACCCGGCTATCTTTCAAACCTTTTCAAGAAAAACTCTGCGCGTGATATCAGTATGAATTTGCGGAATGCCATTGCCAATGTCCTTGTTCCAAGGATGAAAACTTGCAATGGACAGAAAGCGATATCTTTCCGGGGTGCAAAGACTTGGAATGAATTGCCTTTGGATGTCAAAACAAG
>REGL01000364.1:205163-240546 GCA_004194395.1 Aurelia aurita complex sp. Pacific | reverse complement strand
CCTAAATAGTCTTGAAACTCTTCAGTGAGGCTGCCTGCTTAGACTCGGCTGAGAGGCTATTCCACAGTTTTGCACCTCTGTAGGAGAAACATCTCTGGCCATTATTTGACCTTTTCTTGGGTAACCTAAGGTCGGTTCCTGTATTACGAAGGCTGTAGGATGAACACTGCGAATTTCGTGTGAAGAGGTCACACAGGTATTGCGGAGCCAGCTCATTTAAGGACTTGAAGACCATTGTCTGAGACTCATAGGCTACAAGTTCGTCAATGGTCTTCCATCCCAGCTCTTCGATAAGGGGTCTGCTTGGGGCATCGAAGCTGCTATGCGTTACAATCCTAGCAGCACGTTTTTGAAGTTTTTGCAACTGATTAATTTCAGTTGAACCAGCACAGCCCCAAACAGAACAACAGTATCGAAAGTGGGGCTCAACAATACCTGTGTAGAGAGTTCGCAAAGTTTCTTGTGGGAGAAAAGACTTGGCATGTCTCAAAAAACCAACTGCCCTGGAGACCTTGCTAGAAACTGCCTTGATTTGTTCTTTCCAATCCAAGGAGCAGTCAATTTGCACACCAAGGTATTTTGTCCTTTTGACTACTTCAAGCTCATTATCGCGAATTTTCAGTTCCAAGTCTTTATTTTGACTTTTGAGAATTTGAATTTGAAGATAACTTGATCCTCTCCGAAAAGCTTGAAAAATACACTGTTATTTGTTTGATTTCAGGTTGGCGTGACATCAATCGGGATTATTCATCACATTATGCCGTACGGGATATTTATCGAATTGTCAAATGGAATCGTTGGACTTGCTCCTAACTCAGTAAGTTTATTCTTACTTTTAGTTTGTCTTTGAGGGGCAAGCAAGACAATCCGGAGTTGATTGCTGAGTGACAGCTCTTTGTTTAGGAAATGGCATTGTATTTCAGGACCCATGGCCTAAAAAATGGCTAAGCTTTGTGAATCTTATTATTCGTTTTGATCGCTCTGTTATGGTATATAAGATTGTAAACAAGCTAGGCCCTGAAAGCCTATGGAATATGTTCCAACAGAGATGTTCCATATCAAGTCGTAATACGGAAAATGAGAGAGATCTCCCTGTTCCCAGGCTAAACCTTGAATTTACAAAGAAAGGATTTCGTTACTCTGGCACAAAGGCTTGGAATGATATTCCAGTTAATATCAGAGAACGGTCATCGCTAGGCCTGTTTAAAATACATCTGAAAAGGCATTTGATGAGCCTTGATAATTAATTCAAGCCTCCTCAAGAACGACTCCATGGAAGATCAGGTTTAATTATCTATTATGTTTATATTTTTAGTTTTAGACCTGTAAGTTTATATTTGTTATTTTACTGAAGGGATAATGTTGTAAATGAATTATATAGATATATGCTATTCTCGCAAACGCGAAAGTTTATTCCCGCAACATTTCCTCTTTTTGGTCGATTCGCGAAAGTTAATTCTAAAAATTTTCCTTTTTCTCGCGAAAGTTTCTTCCCATAAAATAGCTAGTGGATATTTCTTGCACGCTGATCAATGATGATAATACCATGCTCATACTGATTTTGCAGTGATGAGAAACATTTCTCTCTGAGATCCAGGCAAAGAAATATCCTCACTCGTCTTAGACCTCGTTGACACTGTACTGGTACAAAATTGCAAGAGATAAGCCCACAGTTTACACTTTTCCTACAAAATTTTAACACTTTCGTTCCTTCTGGCTATTGAATAATCTTGTTCTGGAACAGTGTGAAGCTCTTTATCAAGCTTGATAACGGGCTATGCTTGAATTGTCGTGCTTGTTGGTTATATTTTACTTTATTTACTTGTTTATCATTTTACAATTGCAGTACACGCAACAAGAAGATATTTTTAAAGCTCTTGAACCTTGAAAGCTTTGCAGCGAATCAAAATCGTACCGGTAGAATGCAAACGGATTGTTAGCCCTTAGTACTTGAGCCCAAAATCGATATTTGTATATTTGAAAGAACAACTAAATACTTGTCAATAACTGTCATAGAAATGTTTCACTTTGTTTGCAGAATCTTGCAGACTACTTCGTGTCTGATCCTTCATCGCATTTCTACGTTGGACAAACTGTCCTTGCGAAGGTAAGACATAATTGAAAATCCTTTTGCAATTGAAATGTTTTTGTGTATATCTCTTTGGTAACGTACCGGCTGGGCCGAAATAGCCTCATATGTTTGAAAGTTCGTTTTGCCGAACATACTTGAGGTCTTAGAATAAATTTGGAAGTTTGGTTGAAAGTCGACAGATTTTTTCTTTTCCTCTGAGCATTGGAAATATATACGTATATGATTTGATTTAGGAAAAGTCTGTTAAGTCAAAATGCATGAAAAGAGGCCTAAACCCGTGATCAAATGATTTATAGATCTACCTCGCTCTAACATATTTAATTCCCCTCAAGATTTAAAGGTACTGTGCCGCCATTTCATAGAAATTCATGCAAATTGAGGTGTGCCAAAACCCTTTTCCTGAAGCTATGCTGTAACGTATTTGGAAAATAATAACACATTCTCGCAGAAGAACGATCGCAGATCTTGAATATACCTTTTAGTTATTCAATTTTGCTATGATTCCCGTGATACAGACCAAGCTCGAGGAGGGGTTCAAAAATTTTCTTTCATGCAAAGACCGCAACTCTGCTGGGAAATCACATCGTCCTTTGTCTTCAACCAATTAAACAGGAATTTTCACATGTAAGCGTCAATATTGGCCGTCTGACCGAATGTTTGTTTACGTAAGGACAACACAGCCCCTATAAGAACATCTGGGTTGATTCTTGGCCAATTAAGTACCTTCTCTACATAAGAACCATTATACAGATGAAAAGAGCAAATTTAGCCTGTTACAGAAAATCATCCGTTCTTCTATGCGGGTTGTTTTCTTGTTTGATTTCAGCCTCTCTGAATGAAAAACATCTTTGACCATTTCCACTTTTCAAACGTGAAATTCTTTTTGGTTCACCCGGTGCTGAATTCAACTACTCTTTTCTCAAATATGCAGAAAGGAGTTACCAGATCAATGATGATAATACCATGCTCATATTGATGTCTCTTCTAGAGTTGAAACGTAACAAAATCTGAGATCTGGTTATCTGGCTTCATCACAGCATAGGTTCCAAATCTATAAATCGGCAGAAAAAGTTGGGTGTAGAATTCTATGACCTTCTAGGAATTTTATTTTGTAAACTTTAAACGGAAGATAGATAATTTNGACCAAGCTCGAGGAGGGGTTCAAAAATTTTCTTTCATGCAAAGACCGCAACTCTGCTGGGAAATCACATCGTCCTTTGTCTTCAACCAATTAAACAGGAATTTTCACATGTAAGCGTCAATATTGGCCGTCTGACCGAATGTTTGTTTACGTAAGGACAACACAGCCCCTATAAGAACATCTGGGTTGATTCTTGGCCAATTAAGTACCTTCTCTACATAAGAACCATTATACAGATGAAAAGAGCAAATTTAGCCTGTTACAGAAAATCATCCGTTCTTCTATGCGGGTTGTTTTCTTGTTTGATTTCAGCCCCTCTGAATGAAAAACATCTTTGACCATTTCCACTTTTCAAACGTGAAATTCTTTTTGGTTCACCCGGTGCTGAATTCAACTACTCTTTTCTCAAATATGCAGAAAGGAGTTACCAGATCAATGATGATAATACCATGCTCATATTGATGTCTCTTCTAGAGTTGAAACGTAACAAAATCTGAGATCTGGTCATCTGGCTTCATCACAGCATAGGTTCCAAATCTATAAATCGGCAGAAAAAGTTGGGTGTAGAATTCTATGACCTTCTAGGAATTTTATTTTGTAAACTTTAAACGGAAGGTAGATAAACTAAGTTTTGTATGATGATCATGTAGTACCTTAGCTTTTAAATTTCTTACCTTGTCAACAGTTTCTCCAAACAGGATCCTTAGTGATAGCAGTATTTCACTTGTACTGAAAAGGCTTATCCTAGGTATAAATTTGTATTATTATTGCATTGCATTGTATTGTATTGTATTATTATTGTTATTACACAAATGTTTCATTTTAGGTGCTGGAGATGGATGAAGAACGCAAACGGTTACTAGTAACTTTGAAGCCTTCAGAAGTCGAATCGTCTTGCTCAGATGTTTTGGCTGATAATTTAAAAGGAACTGAACTGCTGCAGTCAGTTATTGAAGAGAGGAAAGAGATTTTAGATGGACTTCAACAGCTGCCAGGTAAGCTATTCTGCTTTGTTCTTTTTATCTTTAAATGCTGCCTCGCTGTCAATGTTAGTTAATTACGTACTAAACCGATAATGATGTTGCTACATGTGCAGTGTACCGGCCGATTTAAGGAAAATGTTTAGGCGTTTGAAAGCATGGCGCTCTCAAACGATTTAGGCCTGTCTAAACATCGTTTTTTTACCGTGTTGAATCGAACTTTACTAAAAACGGCTCAGAACGAAGACCAGTTGAAGGTAAATGTTTAGGCGTTTGAAAGCATGGCGCTCTCAAACTATTTAGGCCTAGTCTAAACATCGTTTTTTTACCGTGTTGAATCGAACTTTACTAAAAACGGCTCAGAACTACTCAGAACGAAGACCGGTTGGGAAGAACAGTGGAAAAGGAAAATAAAAAAGGAAGTCCAAGAAAGAGGGTTGGGATTCAATGGATTGTTAGTCTGCAATCAATAAGCTTGGGACAAACAGATTTATAATGCTTTCCGAAGATTTTCTGAAAGATTTTCTGATTTGATTTAATTACAGAGGGACATATTCAAAAACTTCCAAGCCTGATGGGAAAATGTACTTATGCTAAGGTAAGGATATGCCCTTTTTTGGATACGGGAATTTCTTTAATCTTTAATGTTGATGTTGCTTATTTTCTTCTTTTTCATTGCCCCCTTTTTGCTGCTGGTTTAAAGGAGCTCCATCGCCAAATTGTAAACAAATCTCTAAGCACCTTTGTTTTACGTACGTGTCCATTGTTTTCTGCTGTTTGGAAGCTTCACCCAAGCCAACAAAAAGTAACCATCAAATATCCACTTATATCTGAGCAATTGCAAAGGGTATGGATGCTGAGTTCGTTCTTGTGTGAAGTACAAAGCTTTGTCTTCAAAGTAGTACTCTCATTTTGAAATAAAAAGATGAAAAGTCTGTTTGATATTGCCTTTCAAAAAACTGCAAAATCGCTATTTTGACAAAAATTTGGAGATGGAACCAGATATACGGTCACAGTTTAAGAGATGAAACCAGCTTTGTATTATACGGTCACAATTTAGAGACGAAACCTGCTTTGTATTCTATGGTCACAATTTAAATCGAGAAACCAGCTTTGTATTCTACGGTCACAATTTAGAGGCGGAACCGGCTTTGTATTCTACGGTCACAATTTAAATCGAATTCTTCATGCTTGCTAGGTGATCTCTGTCAAGCAGGAAGGAGTTCGGCTACAAACAGAAAATGGCTGCAATGGTTTCATCCCCGCTAAATTAAGGCAAGGTATGTATATGATAATTCTGTAACTTTAATAGTTCTGAAACTCGAACAAACATACAGAATTCGGACAAAAGTGATTTTCTCATCGACACAAACAAGCGAGTAGGTATCTTAAGGCGAGACGCTCGGGGAAGTACCAAGTCACTTAAAAAGTCGGCTTCTTTCATATTCGTAGCCAGGGCTCAAAACAAATTTTTCCTTCCTGGTAGCAAGGTAAGCACATTTGTTTCTTCTTACATGCTTTCTTCTTCTTTCCCAATACACTGCCCGATTCTACCCCCATTTCCTTACTCTCCTAGTTTCTTTCCTTTCCCTTCTCTTTCCATCTCTTCCATCATTTCTTTCTCTTCTTTTCCTTTGCTTTCCATTTCTTTTTCCTTTTTCCCTCTTTCCCTCTTCCTTCTTGGGAAATTTGAGCATTTCAGCCACCTTCCTGGTAGCGCCGCTACTACGCTACTTTGTTTTTTGAACCCTGTTCGTAGTGAACGACAGAGCAGAAGCTTCATAAAATGACATTATCGTGCATTTTGACTTACCTCGCTACATACGCTTTTTGAAGCGATAAATCAAGAGTTTTGAGTCATGAGGAAGAAAATACCAAGTGTTGCCTTATTTCGGAAAATATTGCAGGGAGCTAGGGGGGCTCAAAGTTATGACTTTTCGCGCATGCACGCGCAGTTTCTGCTCTATCCAGCAGATTAACTTTTTTGTTGTATATATTTTGGAATTTCTTCGAAGAGCTAAGAGTTGGTCGTGTTTTCTGTAATTTTAGTTACATTCAATGAATTTTTTATCACTTTGATTTTCCAGGGATTGATGTTGAAACAGGAGATACCGTAAAGTGTCTTGTTATTGATATTAATATGGAAGATTGGTTTTTCATTGCTACATTACAACCAGAAATCTTAGACTTTGCAGATTCAGAGCGAGGGAAGGTATGTGTAGGTATCAAATCTGTATAAAACATTGCTATTGTCATGTAGGTTTAGCAGACGAGGTCATTAAAGCTTTTCTGTCACTATATAAAATTGTTGGTGACCAAAAATTCAGTCGTTTGATTTCTCGCGGAGTATGGTTATGGGATTAGCGCGGTTTTCTTTGATGTTGAGTCATCATCACTTTGTGTAACATGCAAAACAAAGGGATTTGATAACCGTCTCTCATGTTGTCACAAGACAAATGATAAAAGCGAGGCTAGAAATGTATTTATAGTGACAGTAAAGCTTTAAGTACTAGACTTACCCCAAGTCTATCTCTTCAATCCGGCTTTCCGCTCCCTTCTCGGTAGTTCCTGGATCCGCCATTTCCTGGATCCGCCATTCCAACATTCCGGAATGTTGGGGAATGGTAAGACGGACTGAGGAGATAGACTTGGGAGCAAGTCTAATAAACTACAAATGGTACTGGTAACGTAACATCTTTTTTATCAGCCAATTCAATTATATTGCAAACGTTTGACGCAGCTCTACGCCAAAAAATCTACTCTACAGTCAATGCGATAAACAACTGCACTAAAGATGATTCAACTGGAAACACTTACCATGCGCCCATATGCATCTCGCAAAATGAAGAAGGAGAGCTCACCTTCCACTGAATCAGGGGTAGAGATTGGCGGGATTAGCAAAGGCTGTAGGTTTTGCAACGCATGAACAGCTGAAAAGTAGCCAACTCGCCCAACAGCTTTTCCCTGAAAGAAAATATCGAAAAGACATTTTATTTTATCGTTTACAAAACAGACTGAAGGACTGTTAAGAGATGTGTTCTTTTGATGTTGATGCAAGGGTGTTAGGACATGGATATTTTAATTACGTATTTATTTACCTTGTTTTGATCTTCGTCTTGTTTTCTTGTCTTGTTTTCTTCTCTGTTCTGTTTCCTCTTGCTGATGTAAATGCCTCGTGTTATTTGAATATATCTTCCTTGTATTCCTGTGTCTTAGCGCGCCTTCGTAGAAGAAAGGTTTCAAACCGCAATGCCATATTAAGTAAGAAAGGTTTCAAACCGCAATGCCATATTAAGTATTCAATATGGCATTGCGGTTTGAAACCTTTCTTCTACGAAGGCGCGCTAAGACACAGGAATACAAGGAAGATATATTCAAATAACACGAGGCATTTACATCAGCAAGAGGAAACAGAACAGAGAAGAAAACAAGACAAGAAAACAAGACGAAGATCAAAACAAGGTAAATAAATACGTAATTAAAATATCCGTGTCCTAACACCCTTGTTTGATGTGATGATATAGAATACGATCCATGTTGGCACACGACATACGCAAGCACAATATTTTCGTGTGCTCAATTCTTCTTTTTCCAAACGTATCATGTCAACTAAGCAGCAAAAGCATTAAACAGTAGACCTCTTTGAAATAGCCAAGTTCAGTGATCTGACTCCTGGAAAATTGCTATGCAGCTGAAAAAGACAGATTACTAACAGAAATTGATATCAACATTTAGCTAATTTTAAGAGGTTTTGCATACGCTGATAAGGGCTCACGTGAAGACAAATGATTGATTGATATTTTCTCTACCTTTTTCTGTCATTTATAATCTTGACTAAAAATACGTTTTTATTTCAGGTGAAAGTTGCTTCAAATGTTGAAGTTATCATACAACACGTCACTGCTGATTACATCGTAGCATCAATACCACAACGATCAATTCTTGTTGCTTACATTGTTGCAAGAGAGGTAAGGCTTCTGGTTTTCGGAGACTACTTTAGGCATTGTTGTTCAAAAGCTTTTTAATTCCTGTTTAGACTTTTGTACTTTTTGGGCCCCGATGCCAGCTTCTACCGTCGTTGAAATCTCATGAAAGTATGACCAAGAGTTACCATACTGAGGCTTTCAGTAGAGTATCTTCAAAGGAATTTCCAATTTATTAGAAATTGGAAGAGTGAAGATGGAGGCAAAGAAACAAGACTTTGAATCAGCACACTAAGGCCTTTCGAACTTATGTTCTCTTCAGAGTGTGACTAACATTTTGCTAGCCAATGTATTAAAGGGGCTGGGCTACGTAACCGTACACGAACCTGTTTTCTCTATAATTTATATTGTTTCCCACCCGTGTCCATTGTGTTCTGCGCGAATTTTGGTGGATGGGGTAAATCCACAATAAAGGTACTCTAGGAAATCCATCGACATTTCTGCAACCTTACAACATATGAATATTTTGCTTGTTTCTCTATGAAATTCAAAAGTCCATCTTTAAAGGGGCTCCGTTGCCAAACTGCCATTGTTCTCCATTGTTTTCTGCAGTTTGTTTGATGGCTTTATCCATCCAAGCAATCGTAAGAGATATGAATGTTTGGATATTTCCTCTTGAAGTACGAAGATCTATCTTCGAAATGACGCTTTTATTTTTGAAAAAATGAGTAAACGTCCGTGTGATATTGCCCATCAAAAAACTGCCAAATCACCGTTTCAGACCTAAATTTGGAGACGGAACCCCTTTAAGTTCCCATCCATCTTCATAGAAAGAGACTTGAAAAGCACTGTTTGTATAAGTCTGCGTTGAGACATACTGACTACTAGAAAATTCTGCACGTGATATGAGATCTACGGTGACCCTTTAGTGTTGCTGGAATCCGCCATTGTAATAACTATGAGATGAACAAAATTTTGGAATCCGTTGTTATTTTTTGTGATAATTTTTAATTTCTATTTCACAGCACTTGAATGATATTCGAGATGTCAATAAACGGTTCTTTGCTGGACAAAAATTGAGAGCCACAGTATCAAGGTATTTTCTCAATAATCAATTTTTTTATTACACCTAAGCTTTAATAAATCGTTATTTAAGAATATATCCACCATAGTACTCTTTACGGTCAGGTATTTACAGATCAATGATTACAAACCATGCTCATATTGACATGTGAAGTGAAAAGTCTTTTTTAGCTTCTGAGATCTGTCAAATTTACTTTATTCTATCCAACAGACGATAACGCTAAAGATGGCGACTAGGAGCTCTTTACCAAGATGTATTACGCTCTTTGGTCGAATTCCTATCCGAATGAATCGTTGAAATTAGACTGCAACACATCTTCGTAAAAAAGTCCCTGTTGCCATTTCAAGCATTATCCTCTCTTGATTTCTTGAAATTCATAGAACTCCATAACCAAGCCTGCTTGCTTGGGCATTCATATTAAGCATGTGTTTGAGTGGTACTAATTTTGAAAATGCTATACTTTGTAATTTGCATTTATAAAGTCAGAATTTGTGCTTGATTGACTTGGACATTCTCAAAACAGTAGGTTTGCAAGGCCTCCTGAACCTTCTGCTCAAAAAGGCAGAAGTTTTAGCAGATTTAGAATAGATTCGGTTTTCATTTGCGAATTTCGATCTGTGAATCCAAAACCTGCTCTTTTAAAGATTACTCTCTTTAATTGGGAAATATATTTCCATCTCTACGAAGTCATCTGTTTTCAGAATTATTTAGGTTTGGAATTACCAATCAGACACATCCTAAGACTAAATACATGTTCTATCTCAACAGCATAACATCATCAGGACCATTACTCGCATGCGACGACTCATTTGAAGGTGGAAAACCCAAACTTGGATCAATCGTTACTGCAACGTAAGCTTCAACTCGAATTACATCATTTTTTTAATTATGTGTACGTGACAGCCCATCGGCAGACACTGTGCGAGATATTACAGATGCAAGACTGTTTCTAGAGTACGAAAGTCTTGGTTATTTGTCCAAGTATAACTTCTTGTTTTATGCAAATACATGTGGTTATTTCTTTCAAACGTTAACGGAAGAAGCCTGTAAGTGATCATCTTTCTTTCAACCATTAGGTGAGTTCCCAGTACTGTACTTCCATCTTAAAGTACTCCCCTCCCCCCCCCCCACCCTGGAAATAATCCCTGTTGGGGAGATCTGTCTCGTCATATATGGTTTATGTTGCTTACCTAGTAAAGAAATGATGGGTAAGTTACTTCAAAACAAGTATGCCACCCTTTGCGATTTCGAATTTGAAATTTCCGGGCTTCATGAATTTGAAAGATTTTTTCAGAGAATAAATGCGTGTAAAGAGTTTACAGGAACACGAAAGCGACCATCCCTAACGTTTACAAACTATAGAAAAATGGCATGGTGCAGGGGAGAGTTGGAGTTATCAGAATATTGAAATTGATATACCAAACCATTATAAAAGTGGAATTGCACAAGTATCATATCCTCGAATCCCAAATAATGCTTTCAGAATACCTGACAAACATTTTATGAAATCTTGCGTAGTAATGCAAGGGCGCTTACCTTGTATGAATTGTATTTATTTGCAGTCCTATTTTCGTGACATAGTACACAAAGCAACAGCTGTTCTGTCAGGATGACGTAAGAAGAATTGTGTGGCTTCAAATTCCGGTGTTGATGTAATACGATATCAACTGTTATACGAGATGACCACAGGGAACCAGACAGTGCGATTTTTGATTGGTCAACACTAACAGATGCTAGAATTTGAAAATCACCGTATACACGGATTACCCTGTGTACTATATCACGACGAAAACAGAACCAGGAATAAACACAGTTCCTACAAGAAAGGCGCCCTTGAGTAACGTTTCAAAGTAGTATTATCCGTTGATATGTTAAAATATTGAAATGTTTCACTTCTTTTCAGTGTAAAAGCTATCAAGGCCACTCAACTAAACATGTCAGTGCAAAATACCAATCTTCATGGAAGGATATATATTTCTGAAGTGTGGGACGAAATCAAGGAGGTGCGTCAAGATACGTGATACTTCTTTAGAACTTATTTCTCTTATTTGTATATGTAAGCAGGTATTTCTTGTACTGCTTTGAGAGCAAGTCTGTTATTCTTTTGGGCCCATATTCTTAAGAAATACGTACGATAGAGCTTAAAGAGAAGCGACATAGCTACATCGAGCAGCCTCGAAAAAATGGGCTAAAGAAACGCCTACGTGCTCAATGTTTCTTTAGCTACACAATGAAATGGCATTTTCAGAGTTGTCAAATATAACAGACTATATTTCACCCGGGCCAGCTTTTAACAATGTCGGTTCCCTTTAACCGTTACCTTTGAACAGTAAGACCTTGTTTAAACATCGTTTTTTGCCGTGTCAAATCGAACTGTATTAAAAACGGCAAAGAATCCGCCGTTTCTAAAAATTTGCTTTAAACATTTTTTTGCCCTGTCGGATTGAAATTAAAATGGTTAAAATGGCCATTTTTAAATGCACAAGTGCAGTGGCTGATCACACGTAGAAACTGGGACCGTGACCTAGAATTGATTAGTTAAACATGGCATAAATATGATGCTTAAATCAAGTCGTTCTTCTGCCGTTTGATACGACAGAGCTGGTAAACTCCTGACGTTTTATCTATTCAAAACGGCATGTGATTTAAGCATCGTTTTTATCTCGAATTTAACTGACATTTAGAAATTTTTAGCAGCGTCTATTGTATTCAACACGACAAAAACGATGTTGAAACTGGGCCTAAGCGAATAAGTAAGCAAATGGAACTATCGGAGCAAGTGAAGCGACGCAATCCATTGCCTACAGAGGATACTGATGCAGTTAGTCTAAATTTTCATTGCCCCATGTGCCAAGTGGGCGACCCAAAGCCAAGGAGAAGAAATCAATTCGCTTCTTTATCAACCAACACGTGATTTCGTATTTTTATTGCAGGGAAAATGTCCATTGGATGAATATCGAAATGGTGAATCGATTCAATGCAAAGTGATTGGTTTTAGGGATATCAAAACAAACAAGTAAGTGATCTTACGTGCCTCTTCCAGCCGGTAATGACCGCCCCCCTTCCCTCCATAACGAGCGCCCTTCAAGGTTCCTGCTATGCAACTGTATATCGATTTGGAGTCCCGAGTAAGATTCATGTAACCCTTTCATGCCATTGAACTTTCGTAAAATGGCTAATGTCGTAAAATGCCTAATTCAAAATCTCAACCAGTTTCTGCAATACTGTACTGCTTACGTAGGAGATCAAGACGTCGGTTACAAGAATTAATTTCTGCTCTACATAAGTTTTTTTAAAGAGCCATTGTCTCCCTAGCCTGCGTGCAGACTCTGCTGATTTATTTTCAAAGTGGTTTCTCAATCTCTCTAAAAAGAAATCAGTAGAGTCTGCACGGCAAGCTATTGTCACCCATGGTCCTTTGCGGGCATGCAACTTATTCTATGGCCAATAGCAGGTAAAATCTTTGTCACTGTGGGTTTGACATCATTTTAAACAACTCATGTTTATCTTCTTTGTGAAAACGAATTCTCTGAGCTGTTGCAGCTTTACCTATTTTTACAGATCTACGGATTTAAAAGCTTAATGTGCTGCAATTTTTGCTGCAAGAAACATGATTTCCATTTAGTAATCATGTTATTGTCTTTTCTTTTCTAGTTTTCTTCCAATCTCGCACCAAGGTGCTACGAAAGCATTGGCAGAATTGTCATGTCGACCGAGCGTTCTCAGTGGCACATGTGAAATTTCAACCGGAGAACCAAAAAGCAAATCGGATTTCAAGAAAGGAGATATTGTTCCATGCTTTGTTAAGGCGGTAAGTATATTGTGGATTTGAATATCTTGTATATGCCTTAGGAAATATGACATTTTCCATATTAAGACGTTGTTTACATTGTACAATAGCCACCCGACCATGTGAACGTAATTGCATTGTAAATGCTCTTGAACCGTAAAAAGTTTTCAAGGGATGAAAACTGTACTGTACGTGGTCAAAGATTTGAAAAACTCTGATGATGTAAACAGTTTGGAGATCGACATCAGTTGAACACATATAAGACATTTTTCGCGGTATGAAGCGTCTCATGATGGCCGAAAGATTCACAAAGAAATTTATACTGATTTTGTTTTGAAATGAGCTGGTCAGAAATACGTATTATGCTAGACAAGCATTTTGTTCTCATTACTGATCAGCAGATGCAAAATCAGCGTCACCCAATGAATGACAAAATTATTTGAAAAGGTCAAGTGAGAATACGAGCTTTTTCTGTCATGAAATTTTGCTCAACCAAATGATCCTTAGTAATTCTATCATTCCAATCATACTGTTCCCTCTTCATTAGTTAGCCTTAATTTAATATATATATATTCTGTTGTCTTTAGATGTTTTTCAAATCGCATTGCCAATTTTACAGTTCCCTCTCCATAATTTAGGTTTAATTTCATATATATATATATTCTATTGCCCTTAGATGTTTTTCAAATCGCATTGCATTCATTTTTAGGTTTCAGAAAGTTTCATGACAGTCTTTATCAATCAAAAAGTAAATGGAAGGATCTCCTTGCTTCATTCATCAACAGACAAGAAGGTAAGTAGAGTTTTAGAGCATTGCAGTGAAATTAGCTTAAGATGAAGTTCAAGTGAGAAAGTGATTAGTCCGTGAATGCTGTTAGGAACGATGATGAGTCCAAGGGTGAAACTCTCTCAAGAGACACTTTTCAGACAAGTGCGAATAAGAAACTCCCTCGAGAGACATGATTTAAACATAGTATGGATAAGAAACTCTCATGAGACATGGTTGTAATAAAATAGTAGTATTTTTGGGTTTCCTAGACAAAAGCGTCTAAACCTTGTTTACTGGACTTTGAACTGGATTTTACTATAAATACAAGGGTAGTAGATTTGTATTTGCTATTCCTTTTTTCGTCTTGATTATCGTTGAGATTGATGGATAAAAACTAGACTCTTCTCTTGGCTATGGACGAGACCTCTGACCTAACAAATGCCCTGTTAGACTAACGAAATTCCTCTCTTTGAAAACTCATCAGAGCGAAAGTTTTTGCTGACATACAGATTTATTTTATGAGAATGGCATTTCACTTTCAACGACTAATCAATTCAGTTGCTTTCAATTTCATCTGAGGTCGGTTTTAGAGAGCGAGAAACTGACCTGAAATTTTTAAGAATATTACATCGCTGAGTTAGTTTATTGTATAATTGCGATTTGGAAGCACGCTCTAAAGAAAAGCGTGTCCCCTGTAGTTGATGATGGATAATATTTTTCACAATGTTAAGTCGATGTTATTTGAGATTTGTGGTAACGCAGAATCACACATCCAAAACATTTCAATTCTTGTTATTCGCGGGAATTTTCACGTGATATCTATTTGGGACAGACTTTCTAGTGGTTTATTTCTTTATGAAATTCTTTCTTAGATTCTAAAGCATTTCTCATCCCATTTCAAACATGGTGCTGCATACACAGCTACTGTTTTGGAAACGGAAAAAGATCGCGAGAATCTTGAACTGTCATTGATTGGTAAGGAAATGTTTGAAATCTAGGAAATAAATATTGTCTGAATACTTTACTTTATCAGTTACAGTGAGTATTGAGTACTCTCTCTCAGCATGGCATATGCAATAGGAAAACTGATCTTCTCTTAAAGATACATTAGGATTTTCAAGCAGTGCTGGCCCGTGAAAAATTTGTTATTCTATTGTAAATGAAGAGGTGCTTTTGGAGATGTGCTCAACGGTATCTGCTATGCTTTTACATTCAGGGCCTCGACATGGCGATGGCAATGCATTCCAGGAAAATTGATCTCAAATGAACACAGCAATTCAACTCACTATTCGTAGCGACTGCAGTTTTTCATCACGCTCTGGAAAATTTCTTCGTTGCTTAGGGTGACTAAAGTCTGTACCCCTTATCTTCCAAAAAGGTGTTACCGTATCGAATTATACTGCCTTGTTTTTTTGGCCATATTGACCCTTCAAGATAAATCCTCTTGTTGATCCGTCATTCACAATAGACCGAATTGGCTGGAGATTGTTTAATGTTGTTTACACACACCCGCTTCAAGTCAAGTGATCAATGTCTTGACGACTTACCTTTTGAATTCTTTAACATGTGTCGTGGCATAAAAACCTGTGCCATGGATTCAAAAGGTACTATGTTACTGAAACTTCCCAAGAGTATGGTCACATGATTTCAAATGAGAAAAGAAAATTTTAGCCGGTGTTGTCTATACTTGAGAAAGTGTTGTGCTGGGAAATTTTATGTCGATTTTTACTTTGATTATTTTGAAGGTGACGTTACAAGTGAAGTGAAGAAGAACGGGGTTGTTTGTGGAAAAATCACCAAGGTTGTGCCTCGACTTGGCCTGTTGATTGAGCTTCCTGGACACAAATGCGGTCTTGCCCATATTACGCAATTACATGACGAGTACAAGGAAAATCCGTTGGAGGAATTTAAACCAAAGATGTTTGTCAAGTAGGTTGATTCGCATCATGTTTGATTGATTTCGTTTATTTATTAAGTGATTGGATGATTGAGCGATTGATTGATTAGTTTACCTTTTTTGAGAAATTCTCAGAAGAGAGTTTAGGCTTGGTTTATAGAGTGTCAACGTTGTCTTTGTTTAGATTTCGAAAAACTACGCGATTTCTATTGTTGAAGTCTTGACATTTGTTGTTAATTTATACTCGATTATCAATTTACAAAGCAAATTACTTAAGATTACATTTGAGCTACTTTACAACATTACAAGGACCACAGGGAGCAAAAGACCATGACTACCCCTTGGCCTTATTTTCCCGAGGATATCTTTAAAAATGGAAAGTAACACACTGCACTACCAAATGTTTGACGTTGTAATNTCCGTTGGAGGAATTTAAACCAAAGATGTTTGTCAAGTAGGTTGATTCGCATCATGTTTGATTGATTTCGTTTATTTATTAAGTGATTGGATGATTGAGCGATTGATTGATTAGTTTACCTTTTTTGAGAAATTCTCAGAAGAGAGTTTAGGCTTGGTTATAGAGTGTCAACGTTGTCTTCATTTAGATTTCTATTGTTGAAGTATTGACTTTTGTTGTCATTTATACTCGATTATCAATTTACAAAGCAAATTACTTAAGATACTACATTTGAGCTACTTTACAACATTACAAGGACCACAGGGAGCAAAAGACCATGACTACTCCTTGGCCTTATTGTCCCGAGGATATCTTTAAAAATGGAAAATAACACATTGCACTATCAAATGTTTGACGTTGTAATTAACCTTGATTATAGATATTTTTTATTGTCTAAAGTGCATTGGATGTAACTTTGATGTTATTTCTCATTTGCCTTACAGATGCTGCATTCTTTCAATGAAAGATGACGACCAAATAGATTTATCTTTGAGGCCTTCAAAGTGAGTTACGCAGAATCTATCCGTTTTTGTCACTGATGATGATGATTGTGCAGAGTTAAGGGAAGTCGTAACCCTTCCTTCCAGCCAAAAAGTTCACATAAGTCGTTTTTGACGGCATTAATAGTGTTATTTTAGTAAAAATAAGGTGGAATCTTCTTCAATGTCCCGTGTTTCACAACCCATCTTTCGGCCAAGTAAAACCACTACGTTTGGGCACGGTAGGTGCAGTGCAGTGTAGTCTCCTCCAAATTCTCGCTGAGTAATAGGAGAATTATATGCCTTATCAGAAATGTGTAGAAAGTCAGAAATAAGATTGCTTTCTTCTGGATAATGAGAAGTATAAAGTGTATGAAAATAACTCAAAATAACTGAAACAAAAACTGAAATTGTGTTGAAGTAAGTTAGATTTACGGAATCTTCTGTTCACTGAACTTTTCTAATACTGGGATTTTCTTCCATGTTAAGGGCGTTACAAGAAGAGAAAGATTCTTGCGAAGGTAAGATGTTTTTCATTGTGAGAGCACTAATATTCATTGCGAAGTTTTACAATCCATATCCTCGAATACTTTTCAGTTCAAGAAATTGATTTTCGATTTCTTTCTTGATTTTAGTAAAAGATCGTGCAATACTGTCCTTGGATGACCTTCATGAAAATGACATAGTCAGGGGATATATCAAATCATGTACATCGTGTGGCGTATTTGTTGGGTAAGATAATCTGTTTTCCATTCATATGACATGGAGTTTAAATTACCGTAAACGCTCTATTAAACCCCGGGGGGGGGGGCTTATTTAAATTCGGACACNGCACTAATATTCATTGCGAAGTTTTACAATCCATATCCTCGAATACTTTTCAGTTCAAGAAATTGATTTTCGATTTCTTTCTTGATTTTAGTAAAAGATCGTGCAATACTGTCCTTGGATGACCTTCATGAAAATGACATAGTCAGGGGATATATCAAATCATGTACATCGTGTGGCGTATTTGTTGGGTAAGATAATCTGTTTTCCATTCATATGACATGGAGTTTAAATTACCGTAAACGCTCTATTAAACCCCGGGGGGGGGGGCTTATTTAAATTCGGACACGCCAGAGGAAGGGCTTATTCACAAAATCAAATGACAAGGATATATATGACAGCTTTTTTGTTCTTTTGCACCATATTTTGCGGATTCGGCATACGAGTCAAATACATAAATTTGACACAGTTTTATCTCAAACCATATCAAAATTAACATGCAAACTTATTTAGCTCAATAAATGGGAAATCTTTGGTAACCTCTGGGCATTTATATAAGTTGGGGGGGTAATAGAGAAGGGGGGCTTATTTTAATTTTGGCTCAGAGGGGAGGGGCGTATTAGAGAGGAGGGCTTAATGTAGAGGGGGCTTAAGAGAGCTTTTACGGTATGTTTAAAAAGACCGGCTCATGGGCCAGTGGAATGGATGCAGGTTTTGCACTTGGCAGAACGAAATATGGAACCACATTGGATTCTTTCTATCTGCCTTTCCTTCTCCAGATATCCTTCATGTTTCTGTCATCTCGAACAATTTTTAACTGTTTGGCTTCGATGTTTTTTATCATTGTGTAAGGAAAGGAAATGAAAGGAAGGGCCTACAAGTACTTTACTGCCGAGTTCTGGCCCTGTTCAGGAACTAATGATATTTTTCGTTGAAGAATATTTGTACAAGATATATTTGAACCTTTGAGTGGCTTCGAACCAACTTGTTTGCACTTTCTATTCTATTATGATTATGAAACTTCTTCGAAATTGAAGTAACTCAATGTGTAAAGTAGTGTTATTGCGTTTAGGTTATCTCCAAAGATTGTTGGTCGAGTGCAGATAAAGAATTTATCAAAGTTTTTCGTAAAAAATTGGCAAGAATTATTTCCTGTTGGGAAACTGGTTAAGGCAAAGGTTGTAAGGTTTGTATTATTTCAGCATACAATCTTCACTTATGCTTTTTTCCAAAGTAATTTCCTGCACCTGATGGCAGATTTATCAGCAGAAAATTATTCTTACCTCGTTGGTATATATGAAAGCATGTTCAAAAAGGGGTCCCAAAAGTTTTCCTGGATTACCATGAATTGAGATTATTTTTTCCAAGACTGAAACCTTAAAGTTAGTTGACAGATAAAGATGGCCACGAAATTGTCAATTAAGTGATAAATAATTGAATTAATACGCCCAACCTGGATATCATAGGAAAGAACATAGATCGTGCATTCGTTATACGCAGGTTTTTACTGTGTAGCAGGCTTTGTGAACTTTTATTCCGACAACCTTTCTCCAGCAGCCTTCAGTATTTCTTTGACGTTTCGTTTCAGCATTGACGCAAACACAAACAACATTGAGCTGTCTTTACGAGGACCAGATGTGAAGGACGTTGATCCAGGACCTAAACCTGCAAAGAGGAAAAGCACTGATAAGGACGAATCTAAGCCGAAGAAAAAGAAGAAACGAAACAGTGAGAGCGAAAGTGAAGAACTTTTCATACAACTGCATGAAGCAGAAAGTAGTGGTAAGTGAAGAAAAGCTACCGTAAAAGCCCGCATAAAAGAAACTGCGATTTTCGTGGCATGCTGAAATGGTTCGCATACGTTTATATATATAACTGTTCTTAAAATAAGGTGCCTAATTGGCCAAAAATCAGTTTGTTAATCCGCAGCTTCTTTTGTGTGGGCTTTTAATGTGTTGTATTTTGAGGCTGAAAGAGTCTTACTATTTCTTACTTCCACTGTAACGGGAAATGAGTGTTCTAAATTAGCAGACACCGTGCCCGTTACTATACGAAAGGAAAATTTTCCCTCGACCTGAAAAAGTTGGCAATTTTCTATTTTTGGCTCAAAATATTACTCCCACTGTAACGAGAAATGAGTATACTAAATTAGCATACACCATTCTTTTATAAGTTTTTGTTATATCCCATTCAGTATGGCAAGAAACTTTAGGAACTAAAGTTATTCACTGTTTTCCAAAACTGCTCAAGTCTTTTAAAATTCAGGGGCTTATTCTCCGCTGTTTTTCATATTGAATGCCAGGTAATGCCCAAACATATCTGGATCGTTCTAGCATATGCTTCAGGATTTGAACTGTTTATTTAACCTAATATCTAATAATTGTAGATGAGGACGACACGCTGGATAGTGGTTCTAATGAAAGTGATTCAGATGAAGAGGAGACGCATGTTGAAAAGGGAAAGGTCAGTTTTTTAGCAACTATCTTATCGTTCCAATGCACAGTAGTTATCTTGTCCATGCAGATAACTAAACTTTTCTACAATTGCGGCATGTCCATTTGCAAAACCAGCTTGTCAGTATCAAAAAATTCTTCGACGAAGCTTTAGGTCTTCGTCACTTGTCAACTGTTAGATGCAGTAGTTAGGACAAGAAATGTAAACCTGCCTACTAGTCTCTACCCTTCGAGCTCTTATCCGATTTTAGTCGTTGGATTTGTTAACTATGCTTTATTTTAATTGCAGGAAACTGAAAAGCAAGAGTTGCCAAGGTTAAGGGTATGTAGGCCAGTCAATTCTTTTTTCAGGCGTATGAGCGGTACAGAATTTTATTATGCATCAGATGGATGTCATCTATTTGAGCCTGTGTTGAGGTACTGGATGCATAATTCGCGCCCTTCCTCCTCTCCTATGAATATCGTATAATCTTGTATAAACTCAGCACCAATGTTTTGTTTGGATAAGTTCTATAGTTTGCTGTACCTTTTATGTTACTAGAAATGCATTGAAATGAAAAGCTCTAGCCCCTAGAACCATTATTTAATTCGTGTCGATGTTCTTGACGAGATAAACTTTGGATTGAAGTTCTCTCTCTGTTATCTTGAAAAGGTTGTTAAACATTCATTTTCCAATCATTTTTTGCCTAGCAGTGTTTATTCTTTCGTAGCTGTCTGGTGGATTCGATTGGGGGACTAATACCGAAGAGCAGGCAAAGAAACGACAGTTAGATTCCGAATCTGAATCTGAAGAAGAAATTGAAAAGGTACCATCTCAAATTCCTCCAGTTGTACTGCGTATGTTTGATAATTTATTATGTTATTATAGAGGCAGGCAACTTCATGACTTGTCAGCCTTCACGATGTACTTTGCTACTCAGTAAGTTAAATCTTTCTTTATCTTCACAGACAGGTTCGACAAAGAGAACTAAGAGGCAAAAAAGAGCAGACAAGAAGGCTGAAGAAGAATATTTATATAAGGTAAAATATCATTTGACTAGCTTCCTCATGAATTCGACTTTAAGTTGTTTCTATTGTCGCATACAAGTGTAAGCCCACAAGCCCACAGTAAAGTGCTCGGGATTAAATTATGTGTATATGTTATCTCTCATAATTGATTCGTTGTGCTTTTTCTGATCATTGACGTAGCACTTAGGTTTAAAGGCCGTCATTATTCTTCTGAGATAAAGAGGGATTTCAGCTTCTTCAGTTTGCAGTGTGAATGTCCGTGAATATCCGTAAAAGTCCAGCAAGACAACTTTGTGCCATTGTTGTACCAATTTGTCTGACCCTTAAGTTGTGAGGTCTAGACACACTTAATATCATTTACTGGGTTTTCAAGTCGATTCCTTTGGTGTATCGAATTTTCCGCTTCAGAGACTTTGAAGACCTTTAATATCACAATATTTTAAATTTCACAGACTGAATTGGCTCTGCTCGATAAAGATCGTGGCCCTGAGAGTGCAGAAGATTTTGATCGGTTACTTCTTGGTTCGCCAAACAACTCAATGTTATGGATACAGTACATGGCCTTTTACCTGCATTCAGCTGAGATTGATAAAGCCAGAGCAATTGCAGAAAGAGCATTGAAAACTATTTCATTCAGGTAACCAGTAATTTTATATTATAGATGTGGAGGTTTTTGGTAAAGTGAATCATCATTTAAAAGGAATTCGAATCAAATAAGAAAATTATATTCAAGAAAAATGTACGGGGGGGGGAGGGGGACTTCACCCCTGCCTGCCTTTATGAGAAAAGTAAGTGATTTTGATAGTCAGCTATGCTCCCTTTGGGTGTAATGCTTTCCTGCCCATTCGAATTGGGTAGATTGAAACAGTACAGCTGTTTCCGTGTAATGATTAGGTGTAAAGCACTAAGCGGTAGGAATTATTTGGATCGCTTTTCGGACAGTATTTTAGTCATAGGTTGCAGTTTTCAAGACAACAATAACCGCGATTTTTCACACCAGTTTCCTGTTATTTGGTAGCCAATTGATCCTTGACAAAACAAACGCTTACCTGCCCATTCGAACCGGGTAGATTGAAACAGTACAGTTGTTTGCATGTAATGATTTAGAAACATCAGGTAGTAAGTCTCGTTTTGTTCGTAGGGAGGAGCAAGAGAAACTTAATGTCTGGATTGCATCACTGAATCTTGAATGTCTGTATGGATCTGATGAAACAGTCCAAAATGTTTTCAATGAAGCCGTGAGGAGAAATGACCCAAAGAAGATTTATTTAAAGATGGCTGAGATTTACGCAAAGAACGATAAATCAGAGGTAATTCAGATCTATTAAGCTGCAATTTCAGATATGTCGTTCTTTCAGATTTAAGCGGAATTCTAGTATCAAAATAGCGAGTGTCATGCTTATGATTGCCAGGAGAACATCGCTTTATACAAGCATCAAAAGTCCCCTAGATCTTTCCCACTGGTAAAGCAAAATCAAGAAATGCTGCTTTCTTTTTCGATGTTATTTTGATCCCTTTTCAAGGGGCTGTAGAACCCGTCCTCTCTGCGTGGATCTGCGTGTCAAATCATCGAATGTGTTTAGGCTAAATACAACATAGCTAATATCGTTTTTCCACAGAGAATAGCAATCCAAAGTATTTGCGACAATCTTCATGATCCAAGCTTTGGTGGAGGACTTGTTCTATTTTTCTAACTCCGAATATTTGAAAGTTTTAATGGATATCAAAAGTTCCATCATGTTTCATAGACATAGACAAGAAAACGCTGCAATGAAACTTACATAGAAGCTGTGATAAAACCAGCCGCCATTAAAAACCCAAGGCTTTAGTCACGTGCGCAGGCTGTCCCTTACTTTCCGATTGTTTGCAAAAATCTTGTACCGCCCCTTTAAGAAACTGGAATCCTTAGGACTCAAGTCTTTAGAAAGGTCGGTTTAAAGTACTATTACAGTTTTCGTTGAAATATATGGCGTGGAAAGAACTTAGGGTTTTTTGCTGTAAATCTGCAGTGGAAATTTATTGATATCTTGATTAGTTTCAAAATGGCTGCATTTATTAAATTTGAGGCTATGATGTCTTCTAATTCCTAAACCAGAAAAGCTCCAGATTTCTGCCTGCCAACATATTGTAGACCTTCATAAACTATGGTTTTATTTTTGATTTTTCCTCTATTGGTTTAGGATTTACGATGATTTGAATTTTTTCAAAATTTTCCATGAAATTTTTCAAAAGTAATTAAATTGCCGCCATTATGAAAAAAACATCAAGATATAAAAACGTTTCCACGGCATATTTACAGCAAAGTACCATACGTTCCTTTGAAGCCATTCAATTCAAAGGAAAATGTCATAGAATTCTACACCCACCTTTTTATGATTTGAAAGATTTGCGCCCTATGCTGGTAATGAGACTTATTTGCACCTTTACGACTGGAATTTTAGAAAAAGCGTTTATTTTTGCGAGCACATGAATTGAGAAAGACCATCGGTGACGGTTGTATGAAATCAAATATTTCAAACCAATTTCACTTTCGGTGTGAGAGGATATATCAGAAACGTCTCAGGATGCCCACTCATTTCATTTTTTTTTTCATTTTAGCGTTTTAGGCATGGTATCCCCTCAGTTTAGATAACTACTTTACAGGGGGCCATGCATACAAACATGCAATTAAATTTAAAACCTAATTACAATATTAATCAAACTACTGACGAAAAGGCTAAATAAGATCAAAGAAAAGAAAAACGCCCGGCTCTCAGGATGTGATCGATGAATGTTTCTTTTCTCAAGCAGCAGTGAAGGTTTTTAAAGAAGTAGATGCTTTAGCTTCTTTACTTAGGCCATTCCAAAGCTGTGCCCCGCGATATGAAAGCTCTTTTGGCCTAACGACGTCTTTAAAAAAGGGACTCTTAAATTGACTTCAGCGTTCCTGAGAGAGAAGAGGACCTATTAACTCTCGACCTATTTACTCATCTTGTTTTATCATTATTTTACTGTTGCAGAAAGTTGAAAAGCTATACCAGACAATGACAAAGCGATTCAACACTAGCAAAAAAGTTTGGATTAATTTTGGGTTCTTCTTGATGAAAAGTGGAAAGACTGATGCTGCAAGAAAATTACTGCAAAGAAGTTTTCAATCATTACCAACGAGAAAACGTGAGTAATTTTGGCGTCTTCAAACTTTAGGGACTCCTTTTTCAAACATTTTGAAACATCTACAGAACCATATTTCTCCGCAAATGTTTTATTATACCGGGTGAGTCAATGAAAAGAACCCCCGTTTGAAAGGTCACGGCTCCCTGGATATCAAGACGATGATATCGGCAAATATATAGTTTAATGGTAGGCATGGTCAAATCCATTTCAAAATTTGCCTGACTAAAATCAGCCACTCCGTTGTGAAATTATAAAGGATTTTATCGAGAAAGCCTGTTCAAGAAGCCTTTAAAACGTGCCCAAAATCACGAACAAATTCCCTAACATGACTTCTGCACACTCTAGTACGTGCTATCCTCTTGGGAGGATGAACAAGTCTTCCCCCTGGTATCAATAACCCATTCAGGGGGATTTCATTCTCCCAAGAGGACAAAATACATGAATACACGAGATTGTCATCATTTTTAGAAAGGAAAACCAAGGAGAGTTTGCTCATTGGTTTCACCCATTTTTGCAGGTTTTTGGAAGGGGCTCTCCGCAGAGAACCTCCCATATCCACGGGAAGGAATGGCCGATTAAAGTCGGGTAAATTACTGAACTAAATTAAAAATTGTAAATTATAAAAAATTAAAATTGTAAATTATTAATTACTTGAACATATTGGCAAAAAACAAGTCAGTTTTCAATATTATTGCTTTGATATTCAGGGACCAATGGCCTTCGAAACAGGGACTCACCCAGTAGTATTGGCGTAATCGTCCGTTTGTTTTGAAACTGGGAACGCTAGGGACTCAGAAATTGTTTTTGCTTTCTTTAGCCTATACTCCATACCCTTCAATGTGAAGTCCTTTTTCATGTAAAATTATTGAACTTTAGGACAATAGACTTCTAGCTGTTCCACGAAAAAGTCACGATTGAGCAACATTTTTATGCGAAATGTTCGATTTTTAGTGGCTTCTTTCACTGTTTTGCACAGTCAAATGTTCTTCAGATTTTCTATAAATTGTATGAAAACATCATTCTATCAAAAGTCTTTCATGGATTAGCTGGAAGGTCTATTTGCTATCATGATATATCTCTTATGCCGAAGCATACATTTATCTCATACATCTCTACAGCTCCATTTTACTCAAAGAGACAAATGACAGTGAGCCTAAAGTAACTATCCACTGAGAGGGGTAGGTGCTACTTTGCATTGGCGTAATGATGGGTTCTTTCTTTCTAGATATAAACACAATTCTCAAGTTTGCGCTGATGGAATTCCGCTTTGGAGAGGCACAAAAAGGAGTTACGATGTTTGAAAGTGTTCTAAAGAATCACCCAAAAAGAACTGATATTTGGTCTGTGTACATCGATATGTTAATCAAGGAAGGAGATTTGGATCAAGTCAGGTGAGAGTTCTTGTCTTTCCGTAATGTTTTCAGTGCAAGAATATTCAAGGTTTCGATACCCTGTGTGGTAGAAAAACTCTTTTTAACTATTTCAATCTGATACTAGAGAGACGAAAATGGCACCCTCCCTGAAAACCTTCAAAGAACAACTATAGACGGAGACAATTTTTTATTTCATTTCTACGTTCTCTTTTTTATAGACTTAGTTTTGTATTACATTGTAAATTAGGCATATAAACTTTCTTTTGTTCTTAGTTTTAGTGCTTAGTATTTTTGTTTAAACAGGTCAGGTTGAAAAACGTATTTATATATGAAACCTATTTAACCTGTATAAATGTTATAAAATGAAATGAAATGAAAAATTACTAGTCAGTGGAAATTTGGTGGTGAGGATATTTGAAATTCAAGCAAACAAATTGATTAGGTACGATTTTCTGGCCAATCCATTATCTCTTAATTGCTGGGATGACAGGAGTCCTTTCCATCTTTAGCTCCCCTCCCCCAAATTAGCCCTTAGCTCATCAGAAAATTTAATAAATGTGCANGAATTGGCTCTGCTCGATAAAGATCGTGGCCCTGAGAGTGCAGAAGATTTTGATCGGTTACTTCTCGGTTCGCCAAACAACTCAATGTTATGGATACAGTACATGGCCTTTTATCTGCATTCAGCTGAGATTGATAAAGCCAGAGCAATTGCAGAAAGAGCATTGAAAACTATTTCATTCAGGTAACCAGTAATTTTATATTATAGATGTGGAGGTTTTTGGTAAAGTGAATCATCATTTAAAAGGAATTCGAAACAAATAAGAAAATTATATTCAAGAAAAATGTACGGGGGGGGGAGGGGGACTTCACCCCTGCCTGCCTTTATGTGAAAAGTAAGTGATTTTGATAGTCAGCTATGCTCCCTTTGGGTGTAATGCTTTCCTGCCCATTCGAATTGGGTAGATTGCAACAGTACAGCTGTTTCCGTGTAATGATTAGGTGTGAAGTACTCTCCTTCCTATTTGAACCACAAGTGCTAGGAAACATTTGGATCGCTTTTCGGAAAGTTTTTGCCATAGGTTGCAGTTTTCAAGACAACAATAGCCGCGATTTTTCACAGCAGTTTCCTGTTATTTGGTAGCCAATTGATCCTTGACAAAACAAACGCTTACCTGCCCATTCGAACCGGGTAGATTGAAACAGTACAGTTGTTTGCATGTAATGATTTAGAAACATCAGGTAGTAAGTCTCGTTTTGTTCGTAGGGAGGAGCAAGAGAAACTTAATGTTTGGATTGCATCACTGAATCTTGAATGTCTGTATGGATCTGATGAAACAGTCCAAAATGTTTTCAATGAAGCCGTGAGGAGGAATGACCCCAAGAAGATTTATTTAAAGATGGCTGAGATTTACGCAAAGAACGATAAACCAGAGGTAATTCAAATCTATTATGCTGCAAATTCAGATATTTTGTTCTTTCAGGTTAAGCAGAATTCTAGTACAAAAATAGCGATTCCCATGCTTATAATTGCCAGGAGAGCATCGCTTTGTACAAGCATCGAAATTCCCCTAGATATTTCTTATTGGTAAAGGAAAATCAAGATATGCTGCTTCCTTTTTCGATGATTGATATTGAATGAAGTAAAAGCCGTCCTCTCTGCGTGGATCTGCGTGTCAAATCATCGAATGTGTTTAGGCTAAACACAACATAGCTAATGGCGATTGTGCACAGAGTAATTCAAAGTATCTGCAACGATCCTCGTGATCCAGGCTTTGGTAGAGGATTTGATAAGATCAAAGAAAAGAAAAACGTCCGGCTCTCAGGATGTAGTCGATGAAAGTTCTTTAGCTCAGCAGTGAAGGTTTTTAAAGAAGTAGATGCTTTAGCTTCTTTACTTAGGGCATTCCAAAGCTGTGCCCCGCGATATGAAAAGCTCTTTTGGCCTAACGACGTCTTTAAAAAAGGGACTCTTAAATTTACTTCAGCGTTCCTGAGAGAGCGAGAAGTACCTATTAACTCTCGACCTATTTACTCATCTTGTTTTATCATTGTTTTTACTGTTGCAGAAAGTTGAAAAGCTATTCCAGACAATGACAAAGCGATTCAACACAAGCAAAAAAGTTTGGATTAATTTTGGGTTCTTCTTGATGAAAAATGGAAAGACTGATGCTGCAAGAAAGTTATTGCAAAGAAGTTTTCACTCATTACCAACGAGAAAACGTGAGTAATTTTGGCGTTTGCAAACTTCAGGGACTCCTTTTTTGGTGTCTTCAAGCATTTTCAAACCTCTCCAGAACAATTTTTCTCCGCAAATTTTTTATTATACCGGATGAGTCAATAAAAAGAATCCCCGTTTGAAGGTCACGGCTACCTGGATATCAAGACGATTATATCGGCAAATATATAACTTAATGGTAGACGTGTTCAAATCCATTTTAAAATTTACCTGACTGAAATTGGCCACTCCGTTCTGAAAGTATGAGGGATTTTCTCAAGAAAGCCTCTTCAAGAAACCTTCAAAACGAGCCCAAAATCATGAACAAATTTCCCAACATTTTTGCCTTACACGGGCCTTACAGCAATGACTTCTGCACGCTCTAGCACGTGTTATCTTAGGAGGACGAACAAGTCTTTCCCCTGGTATCAATAACCCATTCAGGGGGATTCCATTGTCCCAAGAGGACAAAATACATGAATACATGAGATTGTCATCATTTTTAGGAAGGAAAACCAAGGAAAGTGTGCTCATTGTTTTCACTTTTTTTCAGGTTTTCGGAAGGGGCTCTCCGCAGAAAATCTCCCATATCCACGGGAAGGAATGGCCGATTAAAGTCGGGTAAATTACTGAACTAAATTAAAAATTGTAAATTATAAAAAATTTAAATTGTAAATTATTAATTACTTGAACATATTGGCAAAAAACAAGTCAGTTTTCAATATTATTGCTTTGATAATCAGGGACCAATGGCCTTCGAAACGTTGACTCACCCAGCAGTATTGGCGTAATCGTCTGTTTGTTTTGAAATTGGGAACACTAGGGACTCAGAAATTGTTTTTGCTTTCTTTAGCCTATATTCCATACCCTGCAATCTGAAGTCCTTTTTCATGTAAAATTATTAAACTTTAGGACAATAGACTTTTAGCTGTTCTACGAAAAAGTCATGATCGAGCGACATTTTTATGCGAAATGTTCGATTTTTAGTGGCTTCTTTCACTGTTTTGCTCGGTCAAATGTTGTTCAGATTTTCTATAATGGTATGAAAACATCATTCTATCAAAAGTCTTTCATATATTAGCTGGAAGTTCTATTTGCTATCATGATATATCTCTTATGCCGAAGCATACATTTATCTCATACATCTCTACAGCTCCATTTTAAAATGGCAGATGCAACGAACGAAAAAGTCTACATGATTGGCACACTGAGGCCTTTCAAACTTATGTTATCATCATACTCAAAGAGACAAATGACAGTGAGCTTAAAATAACTTTCCCCTTTGTGGGGTAGGTGCCACTCTGCATTGGCGTAATCATGGGTTCTTTCTTTCTAGATATAAACACAATTCTCAAGTTTGCGCTGATGGAATTCCGCTTTGGAGAGGCACAAAAAGGAGTAACGATGTTTGAAAGTGTTCTAAAGAATCACCCAAAAAGAACTGATATTTGGTCTGTGTACATCGATATGTTAATAAAAGAAGGGGATCTCGATCAAGTCAGGTAAGAGTTCTTGTCTTTCCGTAATGTTTTCAGTGCAAGAAAATTCAAGGTTTCGATACCCTGTGTGGTAGAAAAACTCTTTTTAACTATTTCAATCTGATACTAGAGAGACGAAAATGGCACCCTCCCTGAAAACTTTCAAAGAAGAACTATAGACGGAGACAATTTTTTATTTCATTTCTACGTTCTCTTTTTTATAGACTTAGTTTTGTATTACATTGTAAATTAGGCATATAAATTTTCTTTTGTTCTTAGTTTTAGTGCTTAGTATTTTTGTTTAAACAGGTCAGGTTGAAAAACGTATTTATATATGAAACCTATTTAACCTGTATAAATGTTATAAAATGAAATAAAATGAAAAAATTACTAGTTAGTGGAAATTTGGTGGTGAGGATATTTGAAATTCAAGCAAATAAATTGATTAGGTACGATTTTCTGGCCAATCCATTATCTCTTAATTGCTGGGATGACAGGAGTCCTTTCCATCTTTAGCTCCCCTCCCCCAAATTAGCCCTTAGCTCATCAGAAAATTTAATAAATGTGCAAAGGAAAAAGTATGAGAGGGTTTCGTTCAAGTGGTAAATGAAGGGAAGCATATAACTTCATGATGATCGATCGCACCTATGCAGAATCAAAGTGTGCAATTCTTTTTGTTGCAGCCTTTCACGTTTTAGGTTTTAGTTGCATCATAAGCATCACAAGTAATCCTCGTCCAATAAACCTTTTGGCTTCTCTACAAAACAGTTAAAACCCAATTTAGATTTTATACGTTTTGTTGAATAGGCCTTTTTAGCTTTTCTACAAAAGAGTCTAACTAAATCGAGCTTTGCTCTCGTACTTTTTTGTACGAGAGGCGATGGAGTGGCGTTTGAGCTTCTATCACTTTTGTGCACATTCGAAAATTCTAAAGATGTATCAGAATATCGTTCGATTCAGAATCTGTTTTAGAATAGCTAGGAAGTCTATTTTCGAATGTGCGAAATGGCGATAGAAGCTGGAATGCCACTCCATCGAACCTTTTATATCAAAGTGTGCAAAAATATCGCAAGATCAGACTCTTTTGTGGAATTACTAAAAGATCTGTCGTCCAAAATCCTGCAATACGGCCCCGTCATCTTATGGATATAGTTTTATTTTTCAAATTTTTCTGTCAGGATTTTATCATTTTTTATATCCGTCTTTTTCAGGAATATATTTGAGAAGATCATAACTTTGAACTTATCAACCAAGAAGATGAAATTCATATTTAAACGTTATTTGGAATTCGAGAAGAAATATGGTGACGACAGACTTGCAGAAGGAGTAAAATCGAAAGCTATGGAATATGTTGAAAGTAAAGTTGGTATGACTTGATAGGTATGGTCTCATTAAGAGCCATTTGTCACCCAGGGTCCTTCGCGGGCACACTGCAGTTTCAGGCTGTCTAATTTGGCCTATGGGTTCCCCACACTGTAGTGCAGTAAATCCCCGCATGTAAGAACCTACTTTTTTGACAACCAGGCTGAAATGGATTCTTATTTTAAAGGTACTAAGACTAATTTCAAGGTATAAAGGTTCTTATTTGAAGAGTGTCTTGCGTAGGCCCTTTAAAATCTTCACAAAAGGTGATCAGCCCTGTTATTTGTTTTGGCAAAGTTATTATGTACCTAATTCTAAGCTTACAAACAGCAGGGGAGGAGATCTAAACTTTAACAGCAAACTGGGACAAAAACGAACTTAGAAACGAGAATCCAAAAACGACGTTGCTACACCTGCAATAAGAACATATTTTTCATCAAACCGAAACAGGTTCTTAATTACAAGGTTCATAAGTTAGGAAAAACAGCATCTATGTTCTTATTTTTGTAGGTTCTTATATGCGGGGACTTACTGTAGTTGAATTGATAGGCCCCTGATAGAACAGTCAACCAATGTAAAGTTTTTCAATCAGTTCAACTATTTCATTATGGATCCATATTTTCTGGTGAGGCCAAATATGATTCTGAAATTGTAGCGTGCCCGTGCCTGCAAAAGACCGTGGATGACAATGGGTCTTTGATAGGCTGTTAATTATTGCTTACAAGGACCTATCCTATAGCACGTACGCAAGAAAGGGGAGATTGAAAACATGCATGCTTTTCCATATAATTTTCCACCACAACATTTTATTCTTGTTCTGAAAATCCAAACAATTTGAGTGCGTACTAACATCTAAGGGCTATTTTGGAGAAAAGTGTAAGTTTTTAGCCTACTATTTTATAAAAAGATTGTATTTTTTAAACAGGGTAATGTTTGAAATTATGGAACCAACTTTACGTTTTGGTAAAAAGACAGGCGTTTTAGTCCCAGACCACCATCTGCACTTTCAAAATTCCCCAATAAGTTTTTGTCGTTTGCTCCAAACATGGAAGGAAATGTCAATGGCATATATTACCCAATTAAACATCTTAATGAGTGGCATATTTCTCCGGGGTTGCTGGGGGATAAAAATTGTTCGAAGTTCCGCGCATTTCGAAACTCATATCACAGGTAGCGTCTTCTGAACTGTATCTATGTTTCTTATGATCCTTGGTAATTACCAAGAACTTTGAAAAAATAAGTTTTCTTTTCATAGATATAGTATTCTGACAAAGCCTTGTTTACAGTAAATCTCCGCATATAAGAACCTGAAAAAATAAGAAGCTACAGGCTGTTTTTCCTAACTTATGCACCTTGTAATTAAGAACCTATTTCAGTTTGATGAAAAATATGTTCTTATAGCAGGGGTAGCAAAGTTGATTTTGGAATGTCAGTGTTAAGTTCATTTTTGTCCCAGTAGGCTTTTAATGTTTGAATCTCCTCTCCTGCTGTTTGAAAGCTTAGCATTGGTTATTAAGTATATTATAACCTTGCAAAAACAAATAATAGGGCTGAAAATCATTGATGAAGGTTCTAAAATGGCCTACGCAAGGTACTCTTCAAATAAGAACCATTATATCTTGAAATTTGGCTTAGTACCTTTAAAATAAGAACCTATTTCAGCCTAGCTCTCAAAAAAGTAGGTTCTTATATGCGGGGATTTACTGTACTATAGTTAGTTTGTTGAACGAGAAACTCTGCTTGGTTTAAGGAATGCCAAGCTTCTCCAAACCAGACATTAAACTATGAATTCAAGTGTAGTTGAACTCGCATAAGTCGAACTCACTCAAGTCGGATTTTTCTCAGGTCAGACAAAAAGTACCAGTCCCAGCTCCATTGCCATAAATCCTTTGAAATTTTTTCGCCAAAGCCGAATTTTTTAAGTTGGAAAGTTGGATCTTTTTGTGGGTCCTGCAATGCAAGAAGATAACATTGTTGTAGTCGGATGTCAGGAAAGAAAATGTGTGCTGACGTACATTTTGGTACCATTCCTGAAACAGAAAGGCTTTTTGTTTAGTCCATGTGCTCTTTATTCTACGCTCACTTTGATATTCAAAATGGGAAAGCTTACAGTAGTTGAATGGTGATTAATTCTAATGGCTTCTCTTCTAAATTGGGGCCTCGATTCCATAGCCTCTAAGCCTTGCTTGAGTCGAAAAAGTTCGACTGATCATCCCTAAGTCGGACAAAGTCTGTAAGTCGGATTCACATATGTCAGATTATTTCTCTCAGTCCGAAGAGATCCGAGTTATGGGAGTTTGCTGCAAATTTCGAGGGACAATCACCTTTCCTATGCAGCATAATCGACCAATGACACCGAAAGTATTCCGCAATGATTTAGAATTAAGATCTTTATTCCTTTAAGTATTATAAAATTTTCAGTATATGGAAATTGTGATTCGAAATACCATTTGTTTTAATCAGCTCTCTATTCTCCTTTCATCGACGCTTTCCGTGGTCATTTTTTAAAGCTAAATGTAAGGCTCTAAGCTTACACACCCCCGGGGGGCCCCCCCCCCCAACAAGCTATTTTTCGAAAAAAGAAAAGGGTATAGCCTGACTTTTTGGGCAAAAATTGGTAATTTCAAAAAAGGGCCTATTTTTCCAAAAAAAGCAAAGGGTATAGCCGTACTTTTTGGCCAAAAAAATTGCTATTTTCAGAAAGGACCCATTTTTCGAAAAAAGCAAAGGGTATAGCCTTACCTTTTGGGCAAAAACTTGTATTTTCAAAAAAGGCCTATTCTTGGCAAAAAGCAAAGGGTATAGCCTTATCTTTTTGCCAAAAATCGGTATTTTTAAAAAGGGCCTACTCTTTGCAAAAACCAAAGGCTATAGCCTTACTTTTTTGCCAAAAATCGGTATTTTCAAAAAGGGCCTATTCTTGGCAAAAAGCAAAGGCAATAGCCTTACTTTTTTGCATAAAATCGGTATTTTCAAAAAGGGCCTATTCTTGGTAAAAAGCAAAGGGTATAGACTTACATTTTGGGCAAAAATTTGTATTTTCAAAAAGGGCCTATTCTTGGCAAAAAGCAAAGGCTATAGCCTTACTTTTTTGCCAAAAATCGGTATTTTCAAAAAGGGCCTATTCTTGGCAAAAAGCAAAGGCTATAGCCTTACTTTTTGCCCAAAAATCAGTAATTTCAAAATGGGCCTATTTTTGCAAAAAAGCAAAGGCTATAGCCTTACTTTTTGCCCAAAAATCAGTAATTTCAAAATGGGCCTATTTTTGCAAAAAAGCAAAGGCTATAGCCTTACTTTTTGCCCAAAAATCAGTAATTTCAAAATGGGCCTATTTTTGCAAAAAAGCAAAGGCTATAGCCTTACTTTTTGCCCAAAAATCAGTAATTTCAAAATGGGCCTATTTTTGCAAAAAAGCAAAGGCTATAGCCTTACTTTTTGCCCAAAAATCAGTAATTTCAAAATGGGCCTATTTTTGCAAAAAAGCAAAGGCTATAGCCTTACTTTTTGCCCAAAAATCAGTAATTTCAAAATGGGCCTATTTTTGCAAAAAAGCAAAGGCTATAGCCTTACTTTTTGCCCAAAAATCAGTAATTTCAAAATGGGCCTATTTTTGCAAAAAAGCAAAGGCTATAGCCTTACTTTTTGCCCAAAAATCAGTAATTTCAAAATGGGCCTATTTTTGCAAAAAAGCAAAGGCTATAGCCTTACTTTTTGCCCAAAAATCAGTAATTTCAAAATGGGCCTATTTTTGCAAAAAAGCAAAGGCTATAGCCTTACTTTTTGCCCAAAAATCAGTAATTTCAAAATGGGCCTATTTTTGCAAAAAAGCAAAGGCTATAGCCTTACTTTTTGCCCAAAAATCAGTAATTTCAAAATGGGCCTATTTTTGCAAAAAAGCAAAGGCTATAGCCTTACTTTTTGCCCAAAAATCAGTAATTTCAAAATGGGCCTATTTTTGCAAAAAAGCAAAGGCTATAGCCTTACTTTTTGCCCAAAAATCAGTAATTTCAAAATGGGCCTATTTTTGCAAAAAAGCAAAGGCTATAGCCTTACTTTTTGCCCAAAAATCAGTAATTTCAAAATGGGCCTATTTTTGCAAAAAAGCAAAGGCTATAGCCTTACTTTTTGCCCAAAAATCAGTAATTTCAAAATGGGCCTATTTTTGCCAAAAAGCAAAGGCTATAGCCTTACTTTTTTGCCAAAAATCGGTATTTTCAAAAAGGGCCTATTCTTGGCAAAAACCAAAGGCTATAGCCTTGCTTTTTTCCCAAAAATCGGTTTTTTCAAAAAGGGCCTATTCCTCGCAAAAAGCAAAGGGTATAGCCTTACTTTTTGGGCAAAAATCAGTATTTATAAAAAGGGCCTATTCTTGGCAAAAACCAAAGGCTATAGCCTTGCTTTTTTGCCAAAAATCGGTATTTTCAAAAAGGGCCTATTCTTGACAAAAAGCAAAGGGTATAGACTTACATTTTGGGCAAAAATTCGTATTTTCAAAAAGGGCCTATTCTTGGCAGAAACCAAAGGCTATAGCCTTACTTTTCTGCCAAAAATCGGTTTTTTCAAAAAGTGCTTATTCCTCGCAAAAAGCAAAGGGTATAGCCTTACTTTTTGGGCAAAAATCAGTATTTTTAAAAAGGGCCTTTTCCTTGGCAAAAGCAGAGGCTATAGCCTTACTTCTTTGACCAAAATCGGTATTTTCAAAAAGGGCCTATCCTTGGCAAAAAGCAAAGTCTATAGCCTTACTTTTTTGCCAAAAATCGGTATTTTAAAAAAGGGCCTATTCTTGGCAAAAAGCAAAGGGTATAGCCTTACCTTTTGGGCAAAAATCGGTTTTTTCAAAAAGGGCCTATTCTTGGCAAAAAGCAAAGGCTATAGCCTTACTTTTTTGCCAAAAATCGGTATTTTAAAAAAGGGCCTATTCTTGGCGAAAAGCAAAGGGGTTAGCCTTACCTTTTGGA
>REGL01000364.1:189977-203244 GCA_004194395.1 Aurelia aurita complex sp. Pacific | reverse complement strand
ATACCGTTTGCTTTTTGCCAAGAATAGACCCTTTTGAAAATACCGATTTTAGGCAAAAAAGTAAGGCAATAGCCTTTAATTTTTGCCAAGAATAGGCCCTTTTTGAAAATATAAATTATGCCCAAACAGTAAGGCTATTCCCTTTGCTTTTTGCCAAGAATAGGCCTTTTAGAAAATACAAATTTTTCCCCAAAAAGTAAGGCTATACCCTTTGCTTTTTGCCAAGAATAGGCCGTTTTTGAAAATACTGATTTTTGGCAAAAAAGTAAGGCTATAGCCTTTGCTTTTTGCCAAGAATAGGCCCTTTTTGAAAATACAAATTTTTGCCCAAAAAGTAAGGCTATACCCATTGCTTTTTGCCAAGAATAGGCCCTTTTTGAAAATACCGATTTTTGGCAAAAAAAGTAAAACCATAGCCTTTGCAATTATGAAAATACAAATTTTTGCCCAAAAAGTAAGGCTATACCCTTTGCTTTTTGCCAAGAATAGGACCTTTTTGAAAATACAAATTTTTGCCCAAAACTTACGGCTATACCCTTTGCTTTTTGCCAAGAATAGGCCCTTTCTGAGTATAGGCCCTTTAAGCCATATTTCTTGGGCATAAAATTGTATTTTCAAAAGGGCCTATTTTTTGAAAAAAGCAAAGGGTATATATAGCCTTACTATTTTGGTAAAATCGATATTTTCAAAAAGGGCCTATTTTTGGCAAAAAGCAAAGGGCATGGCCTTACTTTTTTGGCAAAAATCGTTATTTTCAAAATGGGCCTATTTTAGGCAAAAAGCAAAGGCTATAGCCTTATTTTTTAGGCAAAGATCGGTATTCTCAAAAAGGGACCTTTTGTTCGACAAAAGGAATGGGTATAGCCTTATTTTTTGGACAAAAATTGGTATTCACAAAAAGGGCCTTTTTTTCGAAAAAAAGCAAAGGGTAAAGCCTTACTTTTTGGGCAAAGCTCGGTATACACAAAAAGGGCCTATTTTCCGAAAAAAGCAAAGGGCAAAGCCTGACTTTTTGGACGAAGATCGGTATTTTCAAAAAGGGCCTATTTTTCGAAAAAAGCAAAGGGTATTGGAAAGTATTGAATCAAAATACTCACACCAAAATGATTTCTCCTTTATTCAATAAATATCTGAATCACAAAGAGAGACTTTTTAATAGATATTTAACATAAGTGGTACTGGCAAATACCAAAAGCAACAAACTCATTTACATACTAAAAAGAAGCCGTGCACTTTTGTCTTGAGATTAAATAATGCAATAAATAACACACACAATGATACTCAATGCTACTTAAGTAATTTAACTATATGCAATGTAAAAACGAGAGATACTCTCGAGACCGTCCGTTATCTTTATACTGTCCAATGCAAACTAAAGCAGCCATACAACAGCCAAACATAATACTGTAAATTACACTAAACGCGTTTAACCAACAATAAACTTAATCATTATTGAATTAAATTTCTGATGATGTAGTTCACGATTTTATCCTGACTTACATTTCCTTCTTCTCCCATAATTAGCAATTTGATAAGCAGCAGCTCATTTACACCAAATCAGGACAAATGGTTTGTTTGATTTTCATGAAATACTTGTAAGACATCAAACCATTGTGTGGAATAATTTTTCATAATTTTCATGAAATTTCTCTTTTCCATGATAAAAGCTAAACATGCTCCTTCATAAACCTAGCTTTCCCTATCTTTACTAAGATCGCCAAACACAACCTCCTGTTAAAAATCTTACCTAAACCTATTCAACAAAATGCGTAATGAAAATGAAACCTAAAATGATGAAATAACTATTTAAAATCATTATCCATTGACCAGCCGTATTCTAAACTTTGCAAACAATTTCTCATTTATATCTACATTTATTCTACCGATTCATTCTACTTGCCTTATATATTACTTCAATATTACGTGTGGAANCAAAGGCTATAGCCTTGCTTTTTTGCCAAAAATCGGTTTTTTCAAAAAGGGCCTATTCCTCGCAAAAAGCAAAGGGTATAGCCTTACTTTTTGGGCAAAAATCAGTATTTTTAAAAAGGGCCTTTTCCCTTGGCAAAAAGCAAAGGCTATAGCCTTGCTTTTTTGCCAAAAATCAGTTTTTTCAAAAAGGGCCTATTCCTCGCAAAAAGCAAAGGGTATAGCCTTACTTTTTGGGCAAACATCAGTATTTTTAAAAAGGGCCTATTCTTGGCAAAAAGCAAAGGCAGCCTTTGGTTTTTGCCAAGAATAGGCCCTTTTTGAAAATAAAAATTTTTGCCCAAAATGTAAGTCTATACCCTTTGCTTTTTGCCAAGAATAGGCCCTTTTTGAAAATACCGATTTTATGGAAAAAAGTAAGGCTATACCGTTTGCTTTTTGCCAAAAATAGACCCTATTTGAAAATACCGATTATGGGCAAAAAAGTAAGGCAATAGCCTTTAATTTTTGCCAAGAATAGGCCCTTTTTGAAAATACAAATTATGCCCAAACAGTAAGGCTATTCCCTTAGCTTTTTCGAAAAATAGACCCTTTTTTGAAGATAATGACTTTAAAAAAAAGTAAGGCTATAGCCCTTGCTTTTTGCCAAGAATAGGCCCTTTTTGAATACCGATTTTTGGCAAAAAGTAAGGCTATACCCTTAGCATTTTGCCAAAAATAGACCCTTTTTGAAAATACAAATTTTTGCCCAAAACGTACGGCTATACCCTTTGCTTTTTGCCAAGAATAGGCCCTTTCTGAGTATAGGCCCTTTAAGCCATATTTCTTGGGCATAAAATTGTATTTTCAAAAGGGCCTATTTTTTGAAAAAAGCAATGGGTATATATAGCCTTACTATTTGGGTAAAATCGATATTTCCAAAAAGGGCCTATTTTTGGCAAAAAGCAAAGGGCATGGCCTTACTTTTTTGGCAAAAATCGTTATTTTCAAAATGGGACTATTTTAGGCAAAAAGCAAAGGCTATAGCCTTATTTTTTAGGCAAAGATCGGTATTCTCAAAAAGGGACCTATTGTTCGACAAAAGGAATGGGTATAGCCTTACTTTTCTGCCAAAAATCGGTATTTTCAAAAAGGGCCTGTTCTCGGCAAAAAGCAAAGGCTATAGCCTTACTTTTTTGCCAAAAATCTGTATTTTCAAAAAGGGCCTATTCTTGGCAAAAACTAGAGGCTATAGCCTTACTTTTTTGCCAAAAATCGGTATTTTAAAAAAGGGCCTATTTTTCGAAAAAAGCAAAGGGTATTGGAAAGTATTGAATCAAAATACTCACACCAAAATGATTTCTCCTTTATTCAATAAATAATTGAATCACAAAGAGAGACTTTTTAATAGATATTTAACATAAGTGGTACTGGCAAATACCAAAAGCAACAAACTCATTTACATACTAAAAAGAAGCCGTGCACTTTTGTCTTGAGATTAAATAATGCAATAAATAACACACACAATGATACTCAATGCTACTTAAGTAATTTAACTATATGCAATGTAAAAACGAGAGATACTCTCGAAACCGTCCGTTATCTTTATACTGTCCAATGCAAACTAAAGCAGCCATACAACAGCCAAACATAATACTGTAAATTACACTAAACGCGTTTAACCAACAATAAACTTAATCATTATTGAAGTAAATTTCTGATGATGTAGTTCACGATTTTATCCTGACTTACATTTCCTTCTTATCCCATAATTAGCAATTTGATAAGCAGCAGCTCATTTACACCAAATCAGGATAAATGGTTTGTTTGATTTTCATGAAAGTAAGACATCAAACCATTTTGTGGAATAAGTTTTCTTAATTTTCATGAAATTTCTCTTTTCCATGATAAAAGCTAAACATGCTCCTTCATAAACCTAGCTTTCCCTATCTTTACTAAGATCGCCAAACACAACCTCCTGTTAAAAATCTTACCTAAACCTATTCAACAAAATGCGTAATGAAAATGAAACCTAAAATGATGAAATAACTATTTAAAATCATTATCCATTGACCAGCCGTATTCTAAACTTTGCAAACAATTTCTCATTTATATCTACATTTATTCTACCGATTCATTCTACTTGCCATATATATTACTTCAATGTTACGTGTGGAATTTACTACATCAAACTATAATGTTCCAGTGCCATGACTTTTACTGCTACTTCTCTTCTTCTTACTGGTTGTGAATTTCTTTAANGGTAAAATCGATATTTCCAAAAAGGGCCTATTTTTGGCAAAAAGCAAAGGGCATGGCCTTACTTTTTTGGCAAAAATCGTTATTTTCAAAATGGGACTATTTTAGGCAAAAAGCAAAGGCTATAGCCTTATTTTTTAGGCAAAGATCGGTATTCTCAAAAAGGGACCTATTGTTCGACAAAAGGAATGGGTATAGCCTTACTTTTCTGCCAAAAATCGGTATTTTCAAAAAGGGCCTGTTCTCGGCAAAAAGCAAAGGCTATAGCCTTACTTTTTTGCCAAAAATCTGTATTTTCAAAAAGGGCCTATTCTTGGCAAAAACTAGAGGCTATAGCCTTACTTTTTTGCCAAAAATCGGTATTTTAAAAAAGGGCCTATTTTTCGAAAAAAGCAAAGGGTATTGGAAAGTATTGAATCAAAATACTCACACCAAAATGATTTCTCCTTTATTCAATAAATAATTGAATCACAAAGAGAGACTTTTTAATAGATATTTAACATAAGTGGTACTGGCAAATACCAAAAGCAACAAACTCATTTACATACTAAAAAGAAGCCGTGCACTTTTGTCTTGAGATTAAATAATGCAATAAATAACACACACAATGATACTCAATGCTACTTAAGTAATTTAACTATATGCAATGTAAAAACGAGAGATACTCTCGAGACCGTCCGTTATCTTTATACTGTCCAATGCAAACTAAAGCAGCCATACAACAGCCAAACATAATACTGTAAATTACACTAAACGCGTTTAACCAACAATAAACTTAATCATTATTGAATTAAATTTCTGATGATGTAGTTCACGATTTTATCCTGACTTACATTTCCTTCTTCTCCCATAATTAGCAATTTGATAAGCAGCAGCTCATTTACACCAAATCAGGACAAATGGTTTGTTTGATTTTCATGAAATACTTGTAAGACATCAAACCATTGTGTGGAATAATTTTTCATAATTTTCATGAAATTTCTCTTTTCCATGATAAAAGCTAAACATGCTCCTTCATAAACCTAGCTTTCCCTATCTTTACTAAGATCGCCAAACACAACCTCCTGTTAAAAATCTTACCTAAACCTATTCAACAAAATGCGTAATGAAAATGAAACCTAAAATGATGAAATAACTATTTAAAATCATTATCCATTGACCAGCCGTATTCTAAACTTTGCAAACAATTTCTCATTTATATCTACATTTATTCTACCGATTCATTCTACTTGCCTTATATATTACTTCAATATTACGTGTGGAATTTACTACATCAAACTATAATGTTCCAGTGCCATGACTTTTGTTGCTACCTCTCTTCTTCTTACTGGTTGTGAATTTCTTTAAAAAGCCACTAATGTTTTTACCTTTACCGTGTTTGTCATTGGCGTCCAGAAGCTGTCCTTCGTGTACGGTTTCAAAGCAACCGCCAACGGCGTTTCGATTTTCGTCGGTTGACTCATCCGGCGTCACGCCACTTTGATACGCTTCGTCAGCACTCAGTCTGCCAGCCGCCAGCGGTGATAAAACTGCGCCAGGCGTCGCCGAAACAGAGCCACTATCTGCAAGTGATTCCACGGATTCGCCACTAATGTATTCTTGACTTAGCGAAGATGATGAGCTGCAAATTCCTAATGCAGTATGGCATCGCATTGGGGTGCTAGGGGGCAGCTCCACCTCACCAACGAATGAATCTCCTGAATGTGACGTCATAGACTTGCTTCTTGTTGACAGACGTCCTGAGCAGTATGCAAATGGTGTGCTTGTCCTGCGTAAGGAGCGGATAGATTACTATATACCTAGAACAGTGCACAGGATATTAAAGGCCTATGGAAATATTATTCCCACTACTGTTTCCGTGACATATTACACAGAGTAATTGCTGTCCTGTCAAGGTCAAGATAACGTAAGGATGATTTTGTGGTTTCAAATTCCAGTGTTGATGTAATACGAGAACAACTGTCATACGAGATGACCACAGGGAACCATTTACTGGCGGGTTTTGAGTCTAGTTTTTACTTAGGATTCCGGTCATGTTCTGTTTTGGGTAGAACAAAAATTGCTTAGGTACTTTGCAGTGAATTGCAGTGAAAATGTCTGCAAACGTTATCTTTCTGGAATTGGGTATCAAAACTTAGCATAGGTTCCAAATCTTTAAAAAGGCTGGTGTAAAATTGAGTGACATATTCCTTTGAACTCAATGACTTCAAAGAAATTTTAGCTATTACTCTATGATTCTACCGTTGGACTTTTCAGAAATCTTCGATATTTTCAAATTTAGAGTGATTTTCTTCTTTTTCAAGAATTNTAGTTTTTACTTAGGATTCCGGTCATGTTCTGTTTTGGGTAGAACAAAAATTGCTTAGGTACTTTGCAGTGAATTGCAGTGAAAATGTCTGCAAACGTTATCTTTCTGGAATTGGGTATCAAAACTTAGCATAGGTTCCAAATCTTTAAAAAGGCTGGTGTAAAATTGAGTGACATATTCCTTTGAACTCAATGACTTCAAAGAAACTTTAGCTATTTCTCTATGATCTTACCGTTGGACTTTTCGGAAATCTTCGATATTTTCAGATTTAGAGTGACTTTCTTCTTTTTCAAGAATTCAAGAAAAAATTTCAAAAAACCATCGCAATTTCTAAATTGTTTGACGTAGCATCACGTAATTTCGAAGAATACCATAGTTTATGAATGCCTACAAAATGGCATCAAGCAAAAGTCTGTCCCTCATCTGGTTTATGATTTAGAAATTTGATGGCGTCACATCCTCAAATGAGTTGAAATGTAAGATACGCTGTAATTTCGAAAAATATTCAAATTTTTTGGAAAGTCCAACGGTAGAATTATAGATAAGTATCTAAAGTTTCTTTCAAGTTATTAAAACAGAAGAAATAGGTCATTGAATTTTACACCCACCTTTCTACGCCGAGAAAAAGATTTGGAACCTATGCTTCAAAACTTCACCTATATTCTGGGATTGGGTCAAAGCAGAAATTCTTCTGGCGCTCACCCCCATATGACCCAGTTGTGAAGTGCCCCCGGGGTCTGAAGGGTCTGAGAATATTAATTCAAAGTCTTCTAAGTCTGACAAAACAGTGAAACCGATCAAAAGCAGTCTAATAGGCCTGAATCGAAAAGTAAATCTGATTTACCTCAACGAGAGCTGTGAATCACTCAAATCAAAGGGTGATTTATCATGAACAGCTTGCAGCAAATTCTCCAAACTTCTCCTATCTGAATCAATAATCATCAGTTCTTCTTGTAGCTTCGATTTCTGATCAATAAATGTCAATATTGCTGTTTCTAACGACATATTATCTCCGATGCATTCCAACAATTCATCCCCGAGCATCTGAGTGTTCTTGCTGACGCCTAGGAATTTTTTCTGAACCTTAGCTCTGCACTTTTCACACAGCAACCCTGGGGTGATATGCTTGACATGGTCAACTGAGGAGACGCCGTTCGCGAGTCGTTTTGCTTTGCCGTTCTGCACCATGGAAGCTTTCTGTTCAAGATTACTCAAATTCTCTTTGAATGATTCTAATTTCTGTTCTAGTTCTCCATTATATTGTGCATACGCCGTCAGACTCTTGTTTAACCGTGCGAAATCATCAAGCAAACGCTTCTTATCGTCTTTAAACAATGATAATTTCGTCTGCAGTTTGTTTTTCTCGTATGCTAATGTCTCTTTTTCTTTCTGCAGTTGTGTTATTTTTCGCTGTTGCGCCTCGAGGCTATCTTCAAGCGTATCTTGCGTTGTGTTTGTCAATTTCTTTTCTGTTTCCAAATCATTAAACCTCTCAGACAGCTCTTTTGCTTCGGCTCTCAACTCCTCATTCTGTGATTCACACTCCGATAAATTTTCTTCTAAATTATTGTACTGCCTATGCAGAGCGATAGTCTCAATAAGCATCTGTGTACCCTTTATCTTCGACTCTGGCAGTCTCTTTTCTATCGCGTCTAAATCAGTCCGTAGCATGTGCAGATGTCCTTCTAACGCTGAATTCCTATTTCGGTACTCCTTCAAATGGCTTTCAATAATACATTTGTAATTCCCTATCGTTATAAGACTATTTTCAGCGTGATCGAGCTGAGTACTGAATTGCTTCAACTCCGTGATGATCGTTCTTCCTGACTTCTCAAACGTTTTGATGCTGCCTTTCAGCACATGAATACCATTCTGCATCTCTTTGATCTTAACATTCCCCTTGCCTTTTTCCGCCTCTTGCGTGTCCTTACCGAGTTGATGTACCTCCTGTGAAAGCTGCATTCTGTTGACCATTGCGAGGGAGAGATTCTCCTGCGCCGATTGCAACTCAATGCATACTGATGACAGCTCATTTTCTTTTCTTTGCCCCTCCCTTTCAGCTCCTTCGACTTCATCCCTCAAGAGATTCTCCTCTTCCTGCAAAACTTCTGATTGCTCGATGAGACGCCTCACTTCTTTCATATTCAGGCTATCCTTATCAATTTCCTTGGTTTCGCCGTCACCAGCAACTCCTTCTGTGTCATTCACCTGGCCTTCTTCTCCTGGCCCCCTCGGGGTGATGCTGTCTTGTTCTGATGAAAAACACTCGCAACTAGCATTACCACTGTCGTTTGAAAGTTCCAAGATGATATCATGTAACCTCTCACGTACAATTTTCTTCGATTTTGCGGCAATTTCAATCTTCTTCCTCAGAAGCCTCTCTTCCTCAACGAGCTCTGCTCTCTCGGCATTGAAGCACGCTAGCTCCTCCTGAACCTGCAATAACTCAGTGTCCATGCCATCATCTGAATCACTGTCGTCCTTCTTCTCTGAAGTTCCTCTAGGCCCACCATTCTGCATTTCTAACTGCTTCTCAACTGCAGCCCTCACTTCTTTCTTGAGCGGAGACAGCGCCCGTGCGAGTCCTGTTAACTCAGTCCGCAATAAATGCTTGTCTTTCTCTGCAACAATCAACTCTCCTTCGATCCGTCTTCTCTGCTCAACCAACGCTTCACATTCGACCCTCATTCTGGAAACTTCAAGCTCTGCCATTAACATTCGATCATGCATCGTAATTTTCTCGCTTTCATCCATGTCAATCTTGTCACACAACGTTGAGTTTTCCTTCTTCAGATTATCGCATTTTTCTTTCAATGTTTCGAGATCATCTTGGAAATTCGAGTTTATCGTACAGAGTTCGAGGTTCGTTGTTTCGACGCCACAAATCTGCCTTAACAAACTCTTCGTTTCTTCCTTAGCAGCGTCAAGCTCAGTTTGCTGCTTCTCAAAATCGTCTTCCAATTCCTCCAGCTCATTTTCTAGCTTCTCATTTTCTTCCAAAACAATCGCGATTTCTGCTCGCACTTCGGAGTTCTGTGTTCTCAGAAAATCCATCTCAGCTTGCAGCATCTTCTTCTCTTTCATGATAACTTCAAGTTGCTCGAACAATGCGCCTAATTTTTCTTGGTACGATGATCGTTCTTGTTCGATACGAGCAGCCTTATCTGCAGCTACGTGGCTGAACTCATCTTTTTCTTTCGACAACTCTCTCAACTGGTTCGCCAACAACGTCGTCTTTTCCATCAAACTTGCTCGATCTTCCTTCAACCCGACAATCCAAACTCTCAAAGCTTTCAATGATTCAATCGTTGCTTTGTTTGGCTTATCCTCCCGGTTTTCCGCCACATCTTCCTCAAACTCTGCTACCAGCTTCTCAACCTCCTCTCGCTCTTCTTTGAAATCCTCAATATCAGCATTAAGCTTCTCGATTTGCAATCTAAGATCAGAAAAACTTTGCTCCAAGAGGCTGTTCGCTTCTCTGAGCTCTTTCGTGTGTTTAGCAACTGCACGCTTCCCTACAGTTTGCTGCATCATGACACTCCTTTCAATGAGAATCTCCTCCACCTTATTCTCTAATTGTTTGAATTTCTCCGTTAAAGCAACCAGTTGCTTTACAAGCTCTTTCTCCTCCTTTTGACATCCCACTAATTGCTCCTTGACATTCATATTCTCCGTCTGCAGCTCAAGGACCTTATCTTCTGATATTCTCTCGTTGTTCTGCGACTCTGCTAATTTTTGCTGTATCGTTTCATAATCCTCACTAAGACTTGTCATCTTCTTCTTGGCGTCACCAAGTTCTCCTTCCATTTTCTCTAACTCCTTCTTCATGTGGCTATTCTCAACAACCAGCACACACGATTCGCCTTGTAATTTCTTGACACTTTGCTCCAAGGTCATTCTATCACACTCCACGACTCTGCTTCGCTCTGAAATCTCATCAACCCTCAGTTGCAACTTACTGTTGATCTCCTTCGACGTTTGAACCGCTTTTCTAAGTTGGTCTCTTTCAGTTTCTAATAATTTCTTCACCTCTTCATTTTCTTCAATACGTTTTAATAAATTATTCTTCTCTTCTGAAATTGAACCCAACAGTCCTTGTATATTCGATGTATCTTGCTCTAAAGTTCTTAATTCTTGGTTTAACTTTTTATTATTTTCCCTGGAGACTATGAGCTCTTTTTGCATATCTTCCTTTTCTGCCATGAAGAAGGCAAGCCGTCGCTGCAGATCAAGCACTTTGCCTTCAATCTCCGTGACGGATCCGAAACTCGATGGTCTATTTGCAAGAAGCGCTTTCGTTCTTTTGTCCGGACTTGGGCATGACCTTGCATGGGGGTGTGTTGCTCTTCTCACCCCTCTGCTGCTTTCACGACCTTTACTGTCCGGCGACTTTGTCTCATACTGCTTCAGTTGCATCCAGATCTTGTCTTTCTCTAACTGAAGTTGATTAAATTCGTTTTCGAATTTCCCATATTTATCCTTGAGAGCGGTCATTTCCTCTGTTAGCTTCTCTTTGCCTTGCTTGAACGCCTGCGTCATTTTATCTTCATTTCTCTGCATCATTCTCATGTCAACTTTCATCTTATCAGCAGCAACGAGATCCGTTTTCAGTCGACTATTCTCCGCTTTCAGGCTTGAAACTTCTCGTTCTAACTTCGCCTTGTCGTTCCTCAATGCCGCCAGTTCACGGTGTAATCGCTTTTCTTCTTGTCTCATCCCAGCGATATCACCTTGCAACGCATCCTTCTGGTTCTTCAATGAATTATACGCTCGTTCTGTGTTTGACCTATCGGCTTTTGACACCGAAATATCTCGTTGGAATCGTCGTTTTTCTACTCGAAGTGACGATATTTCTTGCTTCATCGCTGATAGCTCTTTGTTGAATCTCTCTTTCTCGTGCTTGATAACATTAACCAATTTCTCTTCTTTTGTTTTCAAGTTCTTCAACTCCGATTTGTAATCCTCGGCTTCCTTCTGCAATATGTCTAAAGCTTCTTCCAACATCTTCACATCTTCACGGTACTTCGATAGTTCATCTTCCAACTCGGCTTTATCCTCCTCGAGTGCTGTCAGCTCGGTCTCAAGTAGGCCGTTCTCCTCTTTACAACAAGACCATTCAGTTTCCAAAATGATATTCCTGTCCTTGACATCATCGAGTTCATTTTCAATCCTCTTCCTCTCGTCCCGATCTCGAACCTTCTCTTTCTCGAGAATCGTCAGCTCGTCTTTTAACGTGGAAACGATACTGTCAAGAGCAACCTTCTCATTCCTTAGATCAACTAGCATGCGTTCTTTCTTCGCATTGTTATTCTCTGTGAATTTCAAACTGTTCTCAAGATGTTCCTTGCGTTTCTCTAACTCCCCTATCTTCCCTTCAAGATCTGATTTCTCTTTTCGAATAGTCTCCACTTGTTCTTCGAGCTTCGAGTTCTTGCTTTCAAGCGCAAATAATTTGGTCTCCAAACTTCCTTTTAATTCTCGAACAGTCTTCAACTCCAGCTCCAAATCCTTCAGTTTTTCTTCTGACGCATTTTTCTCTTCCTTCATGTCAAATATCTCAGCTTTCAGTTTATCCTTTTCACGTTTTTCAGTCGTCAGCTCTTCGAGCATTCGCTTTCGGTCTTCGTCAGATTCCTGAATTCGCGCCAAACTGATTTGGCTCCAGACCTCCGNTCTTTTCGAATAGTCTCCACTTGTTCTTCGAGCTTCGAGTTCTTGCTTTCAAGCGCAAATAATTTGGTCTCCAAACTTCCTTTTAATTCTCGAACAGTCTTCAACTCCAGCTCCAAATCCTTCAGTTTTTCTTCTGACGCATTTTTCTCTTCCTTCATGTCAAATATCTCAGCTTTCAGTTTATCCTTTTCACGTTTTTCAGTCGTCAGCTCTTCGAGCATTCGCTTTCGGTCTTCGTCAGATTCCTGAATTCGCGCCAAACTGATTTGGCTCCAGACCTCCGCGAAGTTCTCTGATTGACTTCCAACCATAAGGATGCAATTGAGAAGGGCTTTGTCCATCAGTAGGTAATACAGAGAGCTTTCAAGCATTGAAACATCCTCCGAGGCATCTTTTCGAAGTTTTAATTCTGCAAGGGAGAAATTTCGATTAAAAGTTTCACAACGAAAACACTAGAACTTTATATGCTAGAAGAATTTATCACGTACGTTAAGAGAAATGGTGTATCAATGGGATTTCCAGTTATTCTAAAGCACAGGTTCCAAATCTTTAAATCGGTGTAAAAAGGAGGACGTAAAATTCTATGACCTATTTATTTTGACTGAATGGCTTGAAAGAAACTTCATCTACTTTTTACTTGTCTATAATCCTAACGTTGGACTTTTCAGAAGTCTTGAGTATTTTTCGCAATTACAGCGTATTTTGTATTTCAGCTGACTTGCGGATATGGCGTTTTCAATTTCTAAATTGCAAGCCAAAAGAGTGAAAGGTTTTCATTTGGTACCATGTTGTAGACATCCATAAACTAAGTTTTTTTCTTGAAAATTATTCTGTGATTTTTCAAAGTTTAGAAACTACAATGATTTCAATTTTTTCAAAACTTTTCCCTGATTCTCAAATAAGAAGATAAACACTCTGAATCTGAAAATATTGAAGATTTGAAAAAAGTCCAACGGTAGAAATAAAGCGAAATAGCTAAATTTCTTGGAAGCCATTCAGTTCAAAGAAATTGTTCATAGAATTTTGCAACAACGTTTTCTTAAAGATCTAGGAACCTATGTTCCAGCTCTAGAACATTCGAAAAGAGATTTCAAATTCTTTTTTTTTTTTTTTTTTTTT
>REGL01000364.1:174263-189426 GCA_004194395.1 Aurelia aurita complex sp. Pacific | reverse complement strand
CCCGACCCACCCATTACATAAAGATACACGTAATTTCTGCTAAGAAATAAATCAACCATACGGAACTTTACATACAAGACACTTTACGAAGACATACTTGGTGGTTGGATGAGGTATGACTAGATATGATGCGGTCCTAATCGAATCGACCAGTTATTTTGATGAATTCTAGAGTCAATTCGAGAATATTTTTGTTAACGTCATTGGGAAGGTCTTTGTCACCATATAATAAAAGTTGCGTTAAGACCTCGTTTGGAATATTAACATATCCAAGTGGTCGTAGTAATGCTAAGACTCGAACGAGAAGATTTCGGCGTTGAACCTCAAAGGAAGGGCAAAGCAACAAGAAGTGTTCCGTATTCTCTATACCGTCGTTCGTAGGGCACATTGGGTTGATGGTATCCCTAAAATTATGCTTGAACTTGTGAAAGTTCAATTTGCTAAGACCAACCCTAAGTTGAGTAAGATAGGATAGTCCTACTGGATCGCGAATCCCAAAGACACTTCAAATTCTGTTTGATTTCAGACTCACTGACATTTAATACATCCTTATTGAAAATTTGCAACATCAAAGTCTTCAAGACCTTTCGAAATCAAAATCTACTTAATCGTTATTCCATTTATTCATTTTCATATTAAAATATTCGTACATTATCAAGTATCTACAAACGTACCGAGTTTAAAATGCGAATTCACAATATACGTATAAAGTGCTAATAACGAAAAGAAAAACGGGAAGACGGGAACCAAAGCTGCTGCATGCTCTTAGGGAGGCAAACATCCCTTTTAGCTACGCTGAAATAAATTAGAATCGAACGGTATTTTGCTACATTTTGTAGAATTTTCGAATGTGCACAGTAATGATAGAAGCTCTGTCGCCACTCGATTGAACGTCGCGTATAAAAATGTATAAAAATAACGCTCGATACAGGCTCTTTTATAAAATAGCTAAATGTCTATTGGTTGAAAAAGGGTAAAATCATTTTACACAAATCATATTTACCATTTTTAGCTTGTAATTTTGTCACTAGGTCTTCAACTGCTGTCAATGTGGAGCCATTTGCATCTGTAGAGATAATTTTACGCATATCAATATCATAAAACTTCTTCACAAAATCTTCACTTGATAAGCTAAACTATAGTCTCAAATTAGCTGTCACGTAAAAATGCCCGCGAATAAAACAATTGAAGTGTTTTGCATTAGTGATTTTGTGGTGTCGCAAATCTCACGTGACGTCTAATTTGAAACAACTTAACATTCAAAATGCGAAAAATTGTCATTATAAAAGATTATTTCAAGTATGGATTTCGAGAACCTCCATAAAAATGTAATATTCCGTTTAGTTTGTCGTTTTATTTCAAGCTTTTCAAGAAGGAGAAGTTGACAAATTATTTATCATTAGTCAAACTTGCAACTTTATTTTTGGTAACAATATACTTTACAAAAGACAGTTGTTATGTGGTCTATCGTCCCTATAAATATTAGTAAGAGATCGCAGGAAGCTCACAGAAAGTACACGACTGATTTAGGCCATGACTAAGCTCAAGTCACCTCACAGAAGTCCCGTATGTAAAAACATCATAACGAGGCACTACAACAACAGCAACTATAACAAAAGTGAGGCAAAACTTTAAAAACAATTGGTATCCAGATGAGTCACTTACAAAGCAGAGAAATGTCTATCTGTTTACCTTCAAGTTCTTTATTGAATTCAAACGTTTTCTTGAGCATCCCCAAAGCCGCAGTGCTGACATTTTCCTTCAATTGAGCGAGCTGTTCCAAAACTCTTCTCGTCCTCTCTTTGCTGATTTTCTCAACGACAATGTTATTCTTATAATTCATCTCGATCTGCTGCGCATGCTCCAAGAAACGTGCAACCGGTTCCAAAGTTGGTGGAAGATCACTGCCTTGTGTCATGTTGTGCTCGATGTAGTCCGGGCTTGTAATAGCTGATGACCCGGTGCTGGATGTTCGAGAAGCCGCTTTGATTGTCGGGCCACGATCGTACTCATTTAGAAGCTGTCAATAAAGAACGGATAATGGTGAGAACTAAGGGCCAATTTATACGTCGTGCTTAACTCGCACCGAATCAAATATGATGTTTCGAAATTTTCTAAGTCTCAAGTAAGTTCAAGATAAGCACGACGCATAAATTGAATTCGGAAGTAAGCTCGAATCAAATGTAAAGCACGCCGTAAGCTCGTCGTTGCCAGTCGCACTACGCGACCATAGCGCGACTTGGATTTAAACGTCGCGCTTCTGATGAATCAAATCGAGTTGATCTGTTTCCCTTAAAATTTGAAATATGACGTTACAATGAAAAAGCCTCGTATCCGAATGAGCACCAAAAAGGGGTAGGTTTGGAATTGCCCGAAATTGCCGGAATGAATTAGCGCGGCTGAAGTGCGACGTTTAAATCAAATCAAGTTTTCATGACGCGCTTATCTTGTGCTTTCGTCGATCTAAGTCCTAATTGATTCGATGCGAGTTAAGCACGACGTATAAATTGGCCCTAAAACATAAAAATCATTGACTTGATAATGGGTTTAAGCCCAAACCGTCGTGCAAAACAAAACTCTGTTCACAGTGCAATTAATCATACTGTATCTGTTTCTTTTTTATGATAAAATTTGGTTGGTAAAACTGCCTACGGAGTCGTCTTGAACCCATTTCAAACTAGAAATCAATCATAATATAACTATTTAAAATAAAATAATTGTACCTTGAACAGAGATGATAAAACACGACGTTTCGAGCTTAGCCCGTTATCAAGTTGTCTTGATAACGGGCTAAGCTCGAAACGTCGTGTTTTATCATCTCTGTTCAAGGTACAATTATTTTATTTTAAATAGTTATATTACATAGCAACATTGTACGACAAGCATACAAAAAGATTATTTCTAGAAATCAATCAGTTTTTAAAGGAGAGCTAGCACAACCGGTTTTATTCAACAAATTTTTTAGACTGATTTATTGTAAACTTGCCCAGTTGCTCGATGTCAATGCAGTAGCACCACAGACAACAAATGTCGGCATGTACTACCCCATTGACAATGACACAATTAAACCAGCTTTACCTAAATCAGGTTAAATTTCATCCAATCAAATGCATTCGCTTTGTTTGATTGGCCAATTAGAATGCAACATTTGATAAACAGTTGAGTGGCCGAGCGGCTTGGTGTGTGTGGAACGTGGCCGAGCGGCTTATACACTTTCCGTCAGGTGACTGAAGTTAAGGTCGGTCGAGTGAGGTTAAACTCCGGATGGGTGACCTCTCGGAGGACTGACCTCGCAACTCACCTCGCTGTTCTTCGGAAGGGACGTTAAACTAGGATGTGGCATGCATAGTGGGCTTAAATTAGCTTTAAGTGGCAAGAAACACTTCCAGCCCACTTGAAATTAATTACTGAAAAAGGTCTATTCTATTTCAAGCTGGTTTCATTTATAAATATGAATGGGATACCAAATGTCACTTTTTTCTATAAAACCTCAGCGCTTAGCTCCGTTTCTTCATACTCTCGCTTAAGTCATAACGAATCATATTTTAAGCAGTGGACTTTGTTTGGCTCTTTCTGTCTCTCATTGCGAATGAAGTTTAGAAGACAATATTCTATCTGGAGCACAGTAATTGAGCACAAAAAATTGAATCAAGTTAAGGTTGTTCTTTGAGCTTTAAACAAAAATTTTGGTTGGCACAATCGATTAAAGGTATGGTTTTTGACCGATCGAATATATTGAAGTTTTTTCCTCATTCGGCCTACTTTTGAGAACGATACTACCTAGATACTATGATAAGTACACGCTATTTACCTCTAGCAATCCTTCCATGCTTTGCATCAACATATCCCTATTTCCATCAGACATGAGAGTGATACGCGCATGTGCAGTCTCTTCTTCGCCAACCAAGTGGCCTTTGCCTTGCAGTCCATAAAAAAGTTGCAGCGTCATCAACTCGAGAACCAAGAGTGATTGGACTTGGTTCTTGTCGACGGAAGATTTGTCATCCTACGTAAAGAAAAATTTAGTTATTTGAATATAGTATTTCCAAAAAACATAAGATTTAAGGAGCATTGTTAAGGATTTCAGCACAGGATTAAGTGTACACAGCGCAGTGTACGTTGACTGCCCTGTAAGCTGTATCTTCGAGGCCGTATTAGAGCAGTGTTGCGTTCTCAAGACAAGCACAAAAAGGCCACTTGCTTAGGCCGTAAAATAGCCTGGAGTAAATCTAGCCCATAGCATATAGACCTTTTAGCTAATATACAAAAGAGTGGTTGAGCGATATTCTTACACATATTGATACGAAAGGTTCGACTGAGTGGGGTTATGTTTCGTTCAATTCCTTTCCTGACCATCCCCCGGGTAGCCCGGGGGTCAACAAAATTGCTTGCACAAATTTTTTTTTTTTTTTTTTTTTTTTTTGACAAATGCCCGGGGGGAGGGCACTGAAAAATAATATATTCCCAGTTACTGTATAAGCAAAAGCTCCTGTTCTTGTCAAATGTTACTCAAATGCTCGGGGCCGGGGAAAAATCTACGGTAAAATGCCCGGGGGCCAGAAACTTTTTTGAGCAAATGTCCGAGGGTGTCCCGGGGGGGAGGGATGGTCAGAGTAGGAATTGAACGAGACATTACAGCTTCTATCACTTTTGTGCAAATTCAAAAATTCTACAAAATGAATGAAAATATCGTTCGATTCAGATTCATTTTAAGAATAGCTAAAAGGTCTATTAAATACAACAACCATAGTTCTTGGAAAACTTGCGGCAAAAACAAAGCCAGAATCAATAGATTACTCGATCTATGCAAGTGTTTACGGTCTTGCTTTCCTGTTTTTGGGTCTGTACGTTAAATCTTGTTCGAGTTTAAATCAGGATACCTCTACTTTATTTTATTTCATATTATCAATCGAATGAAATGAAAAAGGTTGATAATTTCCATGAAAATGAGTTATCAGTTGCCGTAATCCAAGGAATGTAATGTAGGCTACACTCGCTTCTATATTTCTACCGAGCGAGACAGTGCCCTGGTCATTCCTCTTGATGTGACCACACCTCGCGATTCCTTTGGCCTTGAATTACATTGTTGGCGGATCTTCTCAGTCTATGTGGATGGTTTGACAGGAGGGGACTCCAACAACCAAGCTTGAGATCCATAGACAAGACAAGAATTGCTTGACAAAACAAGAATAGACAAGAAATGCTGCGTTGGATCTCATCACAAAGTTCTTGAGAACGCCCTCTAACATGCCATTACACTCATTTTTTTTTTCATAAGAAGCCGCTCATAAGAAACGGTAGGCTCAATTTTTCGAAAGTTAAGAAACAACCCTACCTGAATTGAAAAAGCTAACAAACTTTTGCAATTTACAATTTAAATTTCCCTATCGCACTGAAAAATGTTTTGACAGTGTAAAGTTATAGCAACTGTTTGGACATTATTTTGGGTGCGAATTATATCATTTAGTTGTTTTGAGATCTTACTAAGTAATTTGGAAGCACTTTAGACAAAACAAAATGAACTTTACACTTCTGGCATTAAAAATATAAGAAACAAATAAGAAACTTTTGGTAGCAAAATGGCCCAAAAATTAAAGAAACTGCCTACCAGCACCGGACCATAGTTTCTTATAAAAAAATGAGTGTATCTTTATAACTTGAACCAGATTGATAATCCAAAACATAAACAGTTCAACCTTATATTGAAGATCAAGAACTGTTATCATAATCCTTCACAGAATTCGATGTTCATACTGCTCTACGACGTCATCTCACAGCAAGACGACGCCAACATTCTGCCCATCTGCTTGGCATTTTAATCAGGTAATATCATATCTCATTTTTGCATTAGTCTAATTTAGAGCATAGAAAAGGTATTTTCTTTCCTATTCTTAACCTGTTTTGATCATTGCTTCCTATTGTCCTAAAAACTGGGCGTCGACCAAACATATTGTCCGTTTTCAATCATCGAGCATTTTAAAGATAGCCACCTCGAGCAACCTCGTCCCCAGGGCCTTTTGTCATATTCATATTGAGACGGAGAAGAAATCTGTTTTTTGTACTTATCACTCCAAAATAGTAAGACAAAATGGCCGACCGCTGGTTTCAGTCATCAGGCAAATTTGGTCTTTTGAAGGTCATATTTGTTGCAATCTTTAGGCAAACGGGGCACCAATTTTTGGGACATTATTATTATTATTATTATTAACAATTTCTTTTACGTTGGCAAGATAAAAAAAATATGTATAGCTAATAAGCTAATTAACGCCAACAAATAAGTTAAAACTTAATTTACAATTTTCTACTTTAAAACCTACAAAAACCCTAAATCTTTAATGAAAACTTTGCACAATCTGCAGATGCAAGTATTTCCATGCCATAATTTTATTTTTCGCTTGAATTCAAATAATGTGTTGGAATCTTTAATTTCCTTTGGCAACGAGGACCACAAAAGGTGACCTCTGTACTGAATATTTTCTATTCCGTATGTTGTTGTCTTTATATTCGGCAACTGCAAATGATTCTCACTTCTCAAACTGTAGTGAATATTTCTCTCAGTAAAAATGTTTTTCATAAATGTTGGATTTAGATTGTTTTTTGTTTTGAATATTTCAAGCATTAGCAATTGCAGATTGTGCTGATGAATGGTAACATATTTTTTCTTCAACTTTTCTAGCTCTGATATACTATCTCTGCATACCAATCGCAGTGCTCTTTCGTGAATGCGATTTAATTTTGAATTAGTTGCCCTATCATTAAACATCCATAGAAGTGGGCAATAATTGAATTGTGCCCTGATGAAGGAATTCATTCAAATTTCTGATTTGATAGGATCAATGTAATTAGACAAGCGAGCCAGTGCGTGAAGCTTTTGGTTGGCCTTTTTATATAAATCTTCAACATGTTTTTTGAAACTTAATTTCTTATCAAAAGTCACACCTAGCAGCTTTTCATAATCACTTTCCTTAACCCTATATATGGTGGCCAAACGGACAATCATCGTTTGAAAAATTCTCTCATTGACAGGGGCATAAGATGTGAAAAACTCACATTGCTAAAACCGTCAAATGATTTGGCAGATCCACCTCTCCTGTTTGCAATTTCATGTTTCAGAGATTGAATGAATTTCTCGTATTCACTTCGTTGCGCATTCCACTCTAATTCTGCAGTAAAAAAGGATTGACAAGATTTAGAGAAGCAATGAATTTAAAGATAAACTCTCAGTACAAGGGTCATATTGAGACCACTTATATTTGATGATAAAAATGACTTCTTAGACTGCGTTCAGACGATTCCGGCACATTTGGAAAACGGTGAAAAATTTGACGGCAGCAAAATTTGAGCTAGTGTTCACACGATACCGTTTTCAAAGAGTTCCGTTTTCAAAATTTACCGTTTTCAAAATCTGCCGGCAAAAATGTCCTGTTTTCGTGTGAACGAAAGGCCTATCCGTCACATTTTTCACAGTTTTCAAAATGTGCCGGCATCGTGTGAACGCAGTCTAAGAAATCATTTTTATTATCAAATATAATTTCCGTTCTGTAGTACTTACCTCACAACAATTTAACCAAAGCAACATAATTCGATTCTATACCATAACATCACACAACAGACGGTATGCTAAGCAAAACCAGCAAATTAATAAACACGGCATTGGCCTAATTTATCCAATTTTCTTCAATCAAAACAAATTTTGACGGCTTCTTTCAGCGATTTGCGTGCGGTTTTCACCTAATTATCGAAGTTTAGGTCAATTTCGTGTAACATCTTTCAGAAGTTGTTTGCTGAAGAAATTTTCAATCTATTGTGATGATCTAAAAATAGATGCATTGAGTCATCGTGTTGCTGTGAGAACTCCGATTTCGTTTTGTGTTGCTTTATTCGTATCTTTGGCTTTGAATAAAATATTCCTTGAGCAATGCCAAAAATCTAAGCCTCTGAGTCATCATGTTGCTGTGAACATTCAAGTTTCGTTTCAGGTCACCTCATGAGTGTCTTTGGTTTTCAATAGAATATTCCTTGAGCATTGCCGAAAAGTTCAACCTCGTAAAACGTCTGGCATGCATGAATTTCAAAGTCTTTCTCGTGCTTTCACCTGCATTTCTGCTCTAATGCAAGGACAGATAAATTTGAACAAAATACTTATTTGCAACGAAATGAAAGTTCAGACATCAGATGCTTGGTAACTTCTTTGAACAATGAAGACACTTGTTTAATGAAGTGTCTGTCTCAAGTTGCATGGTTTGGGAGATTTGCCATATAACGCAAAACTACTAAAGCAAAGCATTTACATTATGAGTGTCGTGGGGAAAATCTTTGTCGCTCTTTCCTGCTTTTCCCTGCATTATTTGCAAAAGAGGTAAGGGAATCGCCCATATTTCTCGGTAAGCTTTGTAGTAAAATTGCAAAATAACAATAATGGTTTGTGGAAAAGAGTCTATAATTCTTATTCAAGTAACAGTTTGAACGAGGCACCTTTAAATCTTTTAGAACGATGTTCCTTCACGAGGTTGAACCATTAACTTATTGGAAACTTGACCAATTGGAAAGTTCACTCCTAAGCGAATTGGCAAATGGACTTTATTGTATAACGAAAAACGAAAAACTTACCGAGTGATTCCAACTTAGCTGCAAGACATTCAGCAAGTTTCTTGTAGTCGACCTGTTAAAACAAAAATATTTCATGTTAAAAACTGTAATTTTTCAACTGAAAAAACTGTTTATAGCATCGCCACTAAAAACAGGCAATTTTGTGTTGAGGGGATGGTGATTCCATATAATAAGTCTTCACGAAAATGGCGAAATTTAGCTTTCGAATTTTCATTTCTACCCAAACAAGGATGTTACTCAAGGCTCCTTCTTAACGTCGAAATGGTCTGCGAAGACAAGGATTTATACTTGGGAATCTAATACCACTTCCTCAGTTGGCAATGCTAAATCTTATAATGTACTACTGCAATATCAAAACCAACTCCTCATTGTGCGCATCTGACAAGAAATATTGTTGTAAAAGGCAGTAAATAATATTTGTGTTGCAAACCTACTACTGGTTGCGATAAAATTTCAAATTCGTCTAGTATCAAGCAGCAAGGACAGATTTTGCAAAAAAAGATTCAGGTTTACGAAAAGACAGAGTGATCTGCCTTGATGGAGAATACATTTCACACCTGAGTGCACACTCAATCAAATCAAAGTAAACGAGAAAGCAAAACATTATGGCCGGCTGCGTTGAAGGTGTGAAATCTATTCTTGAGGCAGTCAAATTGCCTTGTTTTAAATAGAATTGTATCCTTTGTTTTACGAAGATTATCCTTGCTGTATCAATTACGTGTCCATTAAAACAGGTCCTTAGAGACGTTCAAAATTCGCTCGCAGACACTTCTTCAAGCTGTGGTTTTGTCAATCAATTTTTCCTTATTCCCAATGTACATCAATTACAATTCCACAGAGAATGGGACTTTCCAACAGCCAACAAGTCTCGCAGGTAACAACTGTGTGTAATAACAAAATCATCAAGTCACCAGCAAATAAAAGCAATTCCACAAAATCATACCGAATACGTCTGCGAAAACGCAAAAGCAAGCTTCTGTCTAAAATTCCGAAACATCACTACATCACTCAAGACGAAGTTTCAAATTTGATGAAGTGAAGTTACTGCAACATCCGAGAATAACAGGAGATCGAATCGTATCACTGATTGAATTACAAAGTATTGTTAAATTACATCTTTAGCAAGTAAGGACGCGAATGAATAGAGTTCGCTTCAAAGCATTCCCAAGAGAAAAGCAATTTCGATGAAATGTAATTCTGCTTTTGTCAATCGATGCTGAGATTAACAAAACAAAAATCAACTTTACAAATTACTATGATTAAAGAACAGGTGCATTATATCAATGAGTGTCCATCGAACAAAACTACCCACTACGCTTGAAGAAACTTCTTGAAGAAAGACATGGCAGAGCTAAAGCCTTAACCAAACGAGAATCTAAAGTCCTAACCAAACGAATAGATACTGTTTACAAAGACTTTGTGATTCAGTTTGAAGCAAAATGTTTCGGGCTTGAATCAACATGTTTCTACGCCGGTCTGCTTGCTTGTGAAAGGCTCAGTAAATGTTCATCAGAACCACTGCTGGGCAGAATTTTCTGACAAAGCAACTTAATAGCAACACGTGACAGATTTCTTTAAGAGAAACAATATTTGCAAGCGAACCTTCATCGCTTGGTCACTGCAACACATTTCCGGACTCCTTTGGAATCGAGGCTCAGCGCGCACGGCTTACTATACAGGTATTTGCACTTGAAAACAAAATGGTAGGCCTAAGTAATCTAAGCACGACACAGGGGTTTAAAGTAAGAAGATGCTTCAAAATGATAAGGAAAAAAACGTGCAAATTGATTAGGACCAGAGACCAATGTTGTAGTGCATGCATGTTTTTCATAAGAAACTAATGCATAAGAAACTAGTACTAGGGCTCTTGTATTATGTTTGAGAAGTGCTAAAAATCTTTTCAAAATTAAAATAAAAGATATTATAGCAAAGATATCGTTAAACGCTAATTATTGATAAATTTCAATTCGATTCTATGCTTTAAATCTATAGATTTAGAGAGATCATGCATTGCCTCTCTCGGATTAAACAGCAAAGGAACGTGGCACGAGTCTTGAGGAATCGATTCCTAAAAGATCGCCTGATTTAAAATTACCTAGAAGAGCAGACACCAAAGACTAACTACACAGCACGATAGCCCTGAGCCAACGAAAACAAGCCTCTTTCCTTTAAACCTTTGAAATATTTCTTACGTTGTCCAAATTGAACAACAAAAGCAAGGATATCTCACAGCATGATTTCAACAAAAACAGAAGCTCTCATGAATTATGTAGGTCGGTTTCAAAGTTAGAGATTCAAAAAATCCAAAAACAGCTGGTTAGATCAGTGGACCAGCCTTAGATTTCTAATTTTAAATAAATAAGCAGCCATCGCTCTGTGATATTAGGTTTGAGACTTTTTTTTTGAAAACTTCAAATATTTGCGTTTAGTAAACTCCCGCTCTCTCATAGTCTGTCTCAAATTAGGTGCCCTAGAAATTGCCCGCAAATAACAATAGCTTGAGTGTTTTCTACGAGAAATTTCGCGTCATCGCAAATCTCACGCGACACCTAATTTTGAGAAGGATTTAAGTACGATTTTGTTGTTGTCATTTCCCAAAATCTCATATCTGCCGTGAGTACTGATAACAAAAACCAACGTCAAAATGGGGGGGGGGGTGGGAAAACCACTCCAATGCAAGAGCCACTGCAAGCAGTTCAGTCTAACATTAACGAAAACATGACGCTTTCTCAACACCTTATTTCAACCACTAATGTAGTCAAGAAACTCAAAGGGGGCCTTATGAAAACTCAGTTCCTTTTGTCAGCAATATTTTGATGTCCAGTAATTTAGTCAAAGATTTCAAAACTATACAGTCCAGTCCCTGTAACCTATTTTTCTGCAATCTCACTACGCTTTGGAAATATTGGGAGAGCCTTTACAGCTAAGGTGGCGCATAGAACTGGGTCTTGGGACGAGACTGCTCTGGAGTCTTGCTTTTCCTCCTTTTGAAACAAAAGTACCAACTTCTCGTCCAGAGCCTCGGGCGAAAATAAGCACCAGCTCGAGCGAAAAACCCAAACATATTATGCTGAAGATTTACACGTTTCCAACTCATAGCACAAACAAGTTCCTTTTAAGTCATATGACAGAAAAAGTTACAACAAGCGTAAAATACACCATGGAAATTACCTCGTAGTTGACATGCGCAGTGACTTGTACTTTCATTGCCCTCGATCCAAAGTTGAGACTGCATTTCGTTTCGTGGACATCTTTCACTGTGGGTGCGATGCAAACCTGAAAAAATGGCGATTACATTTGTAAATTCCGTCACCTCTGAAGTTGCTTAAACTACATTACAAATGAGTTAAAACTGTACTCTAGTAGGAAAGGCATGTTTTCAAATTTTTGAAGGCCTTTGATGAGAAACTTAATCCGGTTCAAGTTTTGGTCCAAGCTGAATTTTGAACAGTACAAATTTGATTTGCATTTGGAAGAAAGTTTGCTCTAGATTCGAGTTGCAGAGGGTACCTGCAAATACGAAACACGAAACAAGTTTCTAAAAAGAAAATGTCTGAAACCATTGTTCATTGTTTAAAACAATAGCCTTCCACTGCCAATAGTGTTTTCTATTTGCGGTTAAGTATACTGTATTGCTGCAATTTGGGGAGTGCTGGTGAGCTAAGGCTAGCAACTCATGGGTTGTTACACTGCAGAGCGTACTTTGGTAAAACATGACCATGATGAAAAATTATCACTGTTTGTACTCACAACAAGACGGGTTTTGCAGTTTCCAGATAAGCCTTCTTGCAGCAACCTTGTCAATGTTGAGTTTCTGAAGGGCACATGAGATCTGTTTCCTTCTGCTAAAGCTTGGATGACATTTCTGTTGACGGGAATAAAAACTTATTGAAGCAAAATGATATCAGAGAAAAAATAAAGCGGAGGACCAAGGCAGGATCCTTGTTTCATGTTCAAGTATAGAGATCGGATAGCATGTTGAAACATAAGATCAAAATATACAGGTGACATAGATATTTTTCATTTGATCTATAGAAGCATAACAACAATGGAAAAGTAATAATTCAACGAGAAAAGATACAATTTCACCAAATTTCTAATCGAATGCCAACATACCCAAGTTCGAGCAATGAAGAGTTGATATGTTGCGCTTCTGAGAGTCGTTCTCCTGATGCTTTTGTTCTTTTGATCCTCTCACTTCCAGCTAAATCACAACTGCAACAACAACAAGACATCTTTTACTAATGAATCAAATTTTAACAGATCAATTATCAAATTAATCAATAAATCCTTGAATTTCAAATGCGGGATTACTTGAAATGATGCTGTATGGTGATGAAAGGTTGTCTGTTGATTCTAATACAGAAATTCTTAAGGCAACTTTAAAATACACAAATGCAGCACAACGTTTTGAATAAGTTGCTGCTACTAATAATTAGCTGATGCTACATGCAAGAGGGACGTAGTGTTATTGTAAAGTAGTTACGTGTATTGTCTGGTTTTCTTTTTTTGCTCCGTATTTATTAGTAGTTTTTAACTTTATGTTATGGCCGCAGGGTAGACACAGCCTTTTGCTCCCTCTGGCATCGTTTCAGTGGTATAGTAGAGTGATTTTGTAAGTAATGTAACTAATATGTCATTGTAACTTTTTCTTTGATTATATAAAAAAATCCCTGAATTAGAAAAGACCTTTTTTCTATTTGATATGAACATTTACAAAAACGAAATTACAAGGACGGTACCATGGGGAGCAGAAGACCAAGACTACCCCAAGGAAACGTCTTTCATCATGACAGACAATATCCCTGAACGTTTTAAGTAAGTTTACAATTGTTAACGTTTCAATCAAAACAAAAATAAGGGCATTTAAACTTCAAGCTGAAGAAAAAACCCCAGAACTTGCAAAAAAGTCATTTCCCATATTTCCATACTTCTCTTTGTACTTTCTTTTATAAACCCTCCTGAGAACAAATTGTGAATTGTTACCCAGCATAGAGATAATTTCCGGTGTCCAATTGTCATATCTCATATTCTTGGGTGCATGTTCCTACTCTGGAAACCATTAACGGCGCACATTAAATCTACAAAGATTAATAGACAGATCCCAAATCTATAAAATATAAAAAAATAAAAGACACCTTGAATGTAGGCCACAAACGAAATGAGAGCAACTTACATGTAAATCTTTCCCCGAACAGATGTAACACTGTCATCAAGATCTGTTAGGCCTCCAACAAATTCATCATCATCCTGAAAATGGATCAAAATTCAGTGAGTAGAGAATTCCTGGTGAAGGGCACAGTCATATGGGTCCAGACGTGACATGTATTCGGAACATCTACAAATCATACTTCTTGAAAATCATCAAAATTTGCTTAAATTGCTTATCATGAAAACTTCTTCGTGTGTGTATTTGTTTCAAGGACCACATCTATTTTAGACAGATTGGCAAGTCTTGAAATGGGTTTTAATATATGGGGATTTATGCTGTCCGAAGATAACAGCGTTTTTTTCTGAAACACTCTGTATAGATCCACAGTGCAGTGGTTAAACTGATAGAACAGTTCACTGAAAGTAAAGCTTTTCTATCAGTTTAAGAATTGTAGTGTGAATCCACGGTTTCCAAATGTGATTTTCAGACAGTCTGAAATTTCAGCATGCCAAACCTTAGGTGACAATGTCTCTTCGAAGTCATGAGGTTTTGAGTTCTCAGATTTTCTTACGAGTTTCTTAAAGGTTCTTTAACAATCTTCATGTCTACTGGCTGTCGCCTCGTGAACATTTCTCAAAACGAAGTTTTTTAGGCCTTTCCAACGTTTGGAAATTACTCGAGTACCTTTTGACTAATTTGAGCATGCTGTACTATCATAAAAATTGTTTATTAAAATTGAACTTTTATCCTGCACTACCATATAACTTGGTTGAGTTACGTCCTTGATAAAGCTCTAAAAATCATGGAGTTTTCCGTAAGTTTCAAGAAAAAAATTTGATCAAGGATTTTAGACCTCTTTTGAAGGATTTTAGAAGAAAGCTTTATAGGATCACTTGTAACCTGAGAACGATTCACCCGATTTTGACAAAATGAATTTTCATATCAAAATAGACATGTTAGCTACACAAAGATCAGCAGTTTATATGAACAGTTCGAAAGCTACAGGCTATCAAATTCTGAAAATGTAAAAGCTCTATTAAGCTCCCCTCTCTATTAACCACCCTCTCTAATAAGGCCCTCTCTTCTGAGCCAAAATATTAAATAAGCCCCCTTCTCTATTAAGCCCCGTCCCCCCACTTATATCAAATTCCAGAGGTTATCAAAGACTTTCCATTTACTGAGCTAAATAAGCTGCATGTTAATTTTGATATGGTTTGAGATAAAACTGTGTCGAATTTATGTGTTTCACTCGTAAAATTGTGTGCTGAATCCGCCAAAAATGGTGTAAAAGAACTAAAAAGCTATCATATGTATCCTTGTCATTTGATTTTTTGAATAAGCCCCCCCTCTCTAATAAGCCCCGCTCTCTTTTAAGCCCCGCTCTCTTTTAAGCCCCCCCCC